>BQNB010105564.1:0-23576 GCA_026074375.1 Tanacetum coccineum
GAATTTAAAAGACTACAAGTATGTGAGCTCATACCTCATCCAGATTATATCATGCTGATTAATCTTAAGTGGATCTTCAAGGTTAAGTGCGATGAATTTGGGGGTGTATTGAAGAACAAGACTATGTTGGTAGCTAAGGGATTTCGTCAAGAGGAAGGAATTGACTTTGAGGAATCATTCGCATCGGTTGCTAGAATTGAGGTCATTCGTATCTTCGTTGCAAATGCCGCACATAAGAATATGACAATCTACCAAATGGATGTCAAGACTGCATTCTTGAATGTCAAATTACGCGAAGAGGTCAATATTAGTCAACCAGAGGGATTTGTAGATCAAGACAATCCAAACCACGTGTATAGGCTGAAGAAGGCACTTTATGGCTGAAGCAGGCTCCACGCGCTTGGTATGATATGTTGTCAAAGTTTCTACTATCTCAAGAGTTCTCCAAAGGTGTTGACGATCCTACATTATTCACCAGGAAAGAAGGCAAAGATATCCTATTGGTACAGATTTACGTAGATGAAATTATTTTTGCCTCTACTGATCCTGCTCTCTATGATGTTTTTGCTATAATGAGTTCTAAATTTAAGATGTCAATGATGGGCAAAATGTCTTTCTTTCTTGGTTTACAAATTTCTCAAAGTACTAGAGGCATCTTTATTAACCAGTCAAAATATGCTCTAGAAATAATAAAGAAATATGGTATGGATCTTGTGACTCGGTTGACACCCCTATGGTGGACAGAACCAAACTGGATGAAGACCTACATGGGACACCAGTTGATCCTACCCGTTACCGTGGTATGATCGGCTCCCTCATGTATCTTACATCCAGTAGACCCGATCTTGTATTTACAGACTGCATGTGTGCCCGGTATTAAGCAAGGCCTACCGAAAAGCACTTACATGCGGTAAAACAGGTCTTTTGATACCTGAAAGGAACCATGAATATGGGTCTTTGGTATTGGAAAGGTACCGACATTGCTCTAACAGCTTATGCAGATGCGGATCATGCTGGGTGTCAAGACACTAGGAGAAGTACCTCTGGCAGTGCATAATTCTTGGGTGACAGATTAGTGAGTTGGTTCTTAAAGAAGTAAAAGAGCACTGCTATCTCTAGTACAGAGGCATAATACCATGCCTTATCTGGATGTTGTGCCCAAATCCTATGGATGAGATCACAACCAATAGACTATGGGTTTGCATTCAACAAAATCCCTCTATACTGTGATAACAAGAGTGCTATTGCTCTATGCTGTAACAGCATCGAGCACTCAAGATCCAAGCACATCGATGTCAAATATCACTTTATTAAAGAGCAAGTGGAAAATGGTGTAGTTGAGCTCTACTTTGTTCAGACAGAATATAAGTTGGCAGACATCTTCACCAAAGCATTGGCAAGGGAAAGACTTGAATTTCTAATCATCCGGCTTGGAATGAAAAGTATGTCTCAAGAAACAATTAAACGTCTGGCAGAAGAAGAGGAAGAGTAAGGGTGGACACTCTTCATGTATCCTATATTATTAAAAAAATATATATTTTTCATTATTTTTTTAGAAAATTTTATAAAAAGAAAATACAAAAATATAAAATCATAAAAGCAAATACAAAATCAAAAAATCAAAAAAAATACAAAACTATGTTTCATGACTTGTCTTTTGTAATCGATAATATTTACGGCTTTAAAAATGTTATTCAATAATGACACGGAGCTATAAATAAAGTTCGAGAAGAAGTTTTCAATGTTTTCAAAACATGCCAATGGTTTGCAGTTATTTCAGACTGCAACCCGATCATCATCTTAAAGGCAAGTATATCGTCAAAAAGATAACTTGACCTCTCAATGGGAAATTCACTTTTCTCGGGTATGAACTACTTCATGTTCACACAAAGGCTTGTGTATACTTTGCTACACAACTCGGGCTGTCTCAACAAAATAAGTGTACGTGTCAGTGCATTTATTTTTCAAAATAAGAGTAATCTTATTTTTGTTGGTGTTGTCTTTGAAAAACAAACAGTGTTTTTCAGTAATCACAAAAAGACTTAAAAGATAATTCAAACACTCAAACAATGACTACAACTCTTTAAATAGAAAACGGATCATTATTTGAAGGGGAGAAAGTACTAATCAAATAATCTTTTTAAAATGATCTTTCAAAATACATCAAGGAGTAAACGGATAAAAGTTTTTTTTAACAATGACGAATAATAAATTAAAGGGGAGTTAATGCGTTTAACTCAAAGGGTTTTAGATATCATGTGTTATAAAATTTAGGGACTAGAATGCTTCAAAAGATGCTTCAAATAACTCCAAAAGTCCCCAATCAAGAGTTTATTGAGCCACCTCCTCACGATGAACTTGTCTAATTCATCAAGCAACTGAGGTACAAGGGTTATTTGGAATTAGTCTTTGAAATGTACGTCGATCTAATGTATCGGCCTTAGAAAACTTTCTTGACCATAATCAATCGGTGTTTATCTAGGAAGTCTTTAGGTCTTGATAGAGCTCGACAATCTAGAATTCAGATATTGTAGGGCATGTTCTACAAGAAGAATGTTGATTATGCTACATTAATATGGGAAGATTTACAATTCTAGATTGATAGCAGATAGACCAGTGCCAAAAGTAAGGAACAAATGCCTTATCCTAGATTTACAAAAGTCATCATCAATCACTTCCTTAAAAACAACAACACATTGCCCAAAAGACAAACATCATTCATCCACACGATCAAATATGACTCAGTTCTAGGAAAGTTAAAGTTTGTGAGCAAGGGAGAAGAACACCAAAAGTATAGAATGTCTATTCCAGACTCGATGATGAATGATGAGATCAGGAATTCTGCTCACTATATGACATATCTGGCTTTATCGACCCATACTGAAGTACCTAAAGTTACAAAAGGTAAGGGCAGGGGTTTAATGGGAATAAAGAAGCCTGATGCAGATGTACCGAAAGGGAAGAAGAAGGAAGCTGTGAAGAAGAAAGATGTTGTTCCATGAAAGAAGCATTCATTCACTGCTGCTGATAATATACTGCCTGACCCTGGTGATGTTGTTAAGTTAGCTAAATCAATCAGCCTTACAAAGGCAGAACATCAAGCTAAAGAATGTCGTCTTCATGAAACTCATGCAAGTCTAGTAATTGGGAAAGAGTCAAATCAAGAAGCTGTTACTAGTGACTCAGATGAAACAAAAGATGAAGAAGTACAACCATTGATTCGAAGATCAACTGGTGTTGTCATTGGCAAAGAGGTTCCTAAGAAGTCGGCTGAAGAAGCTTTGTATCACTTTAAGAAGTTAAAAGGAATTGAAACTTTATCTGCTGCTACACAAATAATGTTAGACATAAAGACAGCAACCAAAGCTAGCAAGCTTGACTACAGAATTCAACAACAATCCAAAGGCGTAAGTAAAGGATCTGGTATTATTTTAGAGGTTTCGGATGAGCCAAAGGACATAACTAGTAGCTCAAGCCGCTCACACTCTATCTCTGATGATGAAGTTGAATACATATCCAGTAATGAAGAAAACAAAGCTGAGGATGGAAACGATGTAGAGAAACAAGCTGGAGAAGAAGAACCAGTAGATGCTCAAGCTGGAACTGAACAAGCTGGAGGAGAACAAACTAAGGTTCATGTACCTAAACCAGCAACACCAAATACCAGCTCCAGTTTAACTCTATAATCTACTGAATACGGTAAATCAATGAAAATCCTGATGTTTCAATTAATGATATTTTGAAAGACACAACTGAAAGAGAGATTCAGTCAATGGTGGATGTTCCTATTTATCAAAAGGACCCCTATTTTCCAAAGAACTTAACTCATTGACACTGTTATCTCAATGGTTACTGAAAGACAACATCAACACCTATACCACCAACAACACAAGCTGAAGTTACAAATGTATCTGAATCTGATTCGTCATTGAAGCTTGAGCAAAGACATTCAGAGCTTGAAAAGAAAGTTGAAAAGTTGTCAAAGATCGATCATACTAACGTAATTAAAGAATCCGTACAAGCCAACGTATTTAATGAAGTCAAGAATCAATTTCCGAAGCTACTACCTAAAGTTGTTTCTGATTATGTCCAGCCCAGAATGAAGAGTACAGTTCGTGATGTGCTTCAAAATAATCCAATCAATCTCTTCCAGTCTTCATCCACTTCCACAGACTCTTTCAATGAATATGAGTTGAAGAACATGCTTTATGACAAGATGCAGAAGAGTGGATCCTTTCAAGAACATGAGAAGTGTATCGACTTATACAATGCCTTGATTGTTTCAATAGGTATTGATGAATTAATTACAAAGGGTGAACTTGATCCAACATAAGTTCTGAAGAAGAGACGTCATGATGACAAAGATCAACACCCTACTTTGGATTCTACAAAAGAGAAGAAGAGGAGACGAAGAAAGGATTCTGAGCCATCAAAAGACAAAGATACAGCTGGCTCTTCCAAGAAAGGTAAAGCTCAATCTCAGCTATCTAAAACTGATAAATTAGTAAATGCAGATGAAACAATTCAAGAGGCTGCAATAGAAACTGAAGAATCAGTTCAAGATGATGTTGTCAATAGTAAAGAACAAGCGCAAGATGATGCTGCTCCCAAACAAGATAACTCTACCTGGTTTACGCAAGATCTTGTTGTCAAACCAGAGACTCCAGATCCAGACTGGCATAAGGAACCAAATGTTGATGATACACCAGAACATACTTGGTTTAATGAGCTAATAAATGCTGAGAAAGACCCACTCTCCTTTGATGATCTGATGGGTTCTACCGTTGACTTCACAAAGTTTGCAAAGAATCATCTCAAGAAGGACAAAATCACTAAAGCAGACTTACAAGGACAAACATTCAAGTTGCTCAAAGGAACATGCAGAAATAGCATTGAACTTGAGTACAATATGGAACAGTGCTATCTAGCATTGTTAGATCAACTTGACTGGGCGAATCCTGAAGGTGGCAAATGCCCGTATGACATGAGCAAGCCTCTACCTCTGCAAGGCTCTCCAGGTCACTTAACTATTCCTGTAGATTTCTTCTTCAATAATGATCTTGAATATTTGAAGACAGAAAACACAGAAAGGAAATATGATGTATCACTAACAAAAACAAAGGCTGCAAGGTATGAATTGAAAGGCATTAAAGAAATGATTCCAAGGTTATGGAGCTCAACAAAAGAGGCATATGACAAGAATACTGCATTGGGTATCCATTACTGAGGAACCAAACATCAGTTATTCTACAAATCAACAAATGCAGCAACATCACGACATGAAGTATACTCACGGATGAAGATTCTGAGTGTCATAAGAATAACGGTTTCATAGTAAATTTTTATAAGATCGCTAAACCCCTTACTTCACTGACTCAGAAGAATAGGAAGTAGGAGTAGGCCAAGGAACAAGAGGAAGCTTTTCAGACGTTGAAGGGCAATTTGTGAAATGCACCAATATTGTCATTGCCTGATGGATCCAAAGAGTTTGTAGTTTACTGCGACACGTCAAATCAAGGATTAAGTTGTGTACCCATGCAAAGAGGCAAGGTAGAGAATGCGACAGCAGAAAGGCTGTGTGGCCTGGACCAACTAATGGAAAGGAAGGAAAGTGGAGGTATGTATTTATTATGGGTTTCATTAATAGGTGATGTAAGGACATTAATGATGGATGAGGCTCATGCATCAAGGTACTTGGTACATCCGGGAACGGATAAGACGTACTATGACCTTAGAGATATGTATGGTAGCCATGTATGAGAAGGATATTGCTACCTATGTTAGCAATTGTTTGACTTGTTCAAAGGTGAATGCTGAAACATCAAAGACCTTTGGGTTTATTGTAAAAACTAGAGACACCCGAGTGGAAGTAGGATATAATAACTAAGGACTTTATTACAAGATTGCCAAGATCAAGTAGTGGGTATGATACAAATTGGGTAATAGTTTATAGACTGACTAAGGTATGCCCATTACAAGGTAGTACGTGAAGATTTTTAAATAGAGAATTTGGCGAGGCTTTACACTAATGAGATAGTAACAAGGCATGGAGTGCATGTGTCGATCATCTGAGATAGTGGTGGAAGATTTACATCTAGGCTTTGGTAGACATTGCAGAAGGCATTGAGAACACGGCTAAAACAGGCGTACGACTTATCATCCTTAAACAGATAGACAAAGTAAGCGTACCATTCAGATTTTGAAGGATATGTTGAGAGCGTGCATGATTGATTTTTTTTGTGGTAATTAGGATACTCGTCTACCCTTAACTGAGTTTTCTATAATAATAGTTATCATTCGGGTGTTTGATATGCTCTATTTAAAGCGTTGTATGGAAGGAAGTGTAGGTCACATGTTCTGTAGGCTGAAGTTGGAGAAAGTGGTTTGATTAGGCCGAGTTGGTAAAAGAGACAACCGACAAGGTAGTCTTGATCAAGGAGAAGCTCTAAGCGGCTAAAGATTGCCAAAAGAGCTATGTTAGCAATATGCGTAAACATTTAGAGTTGAAGTTGATGATAAAATGATGTTGGAAGTGTTGTCTTGGAAAGATGTAGTGCATATGGAAAAGAAAGAAATGTTAGCACCGATATATGTGGGACCATTTGAGATCATTAAAGGGATCTGTCTTATGGCTTATTGATTAAGATTGTCTCAATAATTTAGTAGCGTATTTGATGTGTTTCAAATTTAAAGAAGTATTTAGCGGATATAAATTTGCATGTGCATTTAGAAGAAATTAAAGTAGACAAAACTTTTCATTTTGTTGAAGAACCTGTTGGGATTATCTATCGTGAGGTTAAAAGTTTAAAGCGTAGTAGGATTCTGATAGTTAAGTCCATTGGAACTCGAAGCGAGGTCATGAGGATTTCATAAAAACAAAGCATCCACACTTGCTTGTTGAGCAAGCTATCATTGGAAATACTAAGTAAAGTTGGACACATAGGGTTATTGGCAGACTTTAGTGCACCCTTGAATGTTCTGAGGTGGTTTGGTTAATGTGATATTTTGAATAAACTCGAAGTCGAGTTGATTCTTCAAAAATGTTGAGCTTTGTAACAACTCATAACTTAGTTCCAAGACAAGTCTTGTTTGATGAGTTGCGGGGTTAGGTTACGAATGACGTTGTTACACAACTTAAGGTTTTGACGAGTTTCCTTAAAGACGGGCAATGTTCATGTAGTTAGATGTTATTTTTGCTTAGAGTTGTATGCTGCTATTTGTACCCTTATATGAGCAATGCGAAGTTGTAAGCAGTAGGTTTCTGATCGTGAAAGTTAAATGAGATTCAAAGTATGGCCCTAAGTTCACTTGGGAACATGAGGACCATATGAAAGCTAAGTATACCTGATTGTTTGTTGATGATGATGTTGAACCTATTAGTTAAATCTTGAGACGAAATTTCCCTAAGGAGGGGATACTGTGACAATACTGTGTTTGTGCAGGGTTAGTCAACCGTTAAACATTGGACTTGAAGTTTCACTATGAGTTATGATCTATTAATTGTTTATGTGATCTTATGTGAGTTGGTTACAAATCCATTAAGCGCGATCATCTCATGATGATTGAAGTTATGGTTGCTATGGATATTTCATTATGTTCACATTTTAGTGACAATGAAAATGATGGTAAAATTTTATGTGTGTACGTATTTATATGTATATGTATACGTATTTAGATAATAGGAATTCGCGAGGATAGAAAATTTGGTTTAGAAATTTAGTTAATGAATTTTAGTATTATTAAGTTGGAGAAATAAAGTATGAAGTGAATTTATTTTTAGGTATTTAAAACTAGTTTTATTTAGAAGGATGTCTAAATAAATAAAGGTTTTATAAAAATAACAAAATTAAAAGGTTTTTGTGTAAATAATAATAAAAAAAATAAAGGGATGTTTGTTCGGCCGGATATGGGAGAAAAAGGAGGAAGGAAAAACAAATTTTAGTCCAACTATAACTCTAATTAGGTAATTATCTAAATCACTTTCCCTTCACTATAAATACAAATCACTCACCTCTATTTTTTTTAAAAACCGGTCGAACCAAGGAAGAGAAGAAAAAAAAGTTTTTTTTATTCAAGATCAAATTGGTGATTTGAGGTTTCAAGAATTAAGGATCAAGGTATATTTAAAAACTTTAATTGTTTTAAATTTCTTTTTAATTCATGTAACAATAAAGTGATGGATAAATTATGGTTTCATAAAATCTGTAAATTAATGATGTTAAACTTAATTAGAAGTGTTTAGGGTTTAATTAGAATCATATTGATGTATTCGGTTAGAGTTAGAACGTGATAAAATTGAATTTAGGGTTGAGCAGAATTTTGAGTCATCTTGTTCGAATGTTATCTCATGTTTGGTAACGAGATTTTTGATGAATCTTATATCTATTGATAAGTACAGCGAGTCTAGTTTCCAGAAAATCTGGCCTTGAAAGTTTTTAAGGTCGGGAAGTCATTCAAATGTTGGTTACACTAAAAGTTGTCAGATCAGTAAATACGGGTCAGATTTAGGTCATGTTTGTGAGGGTAAAACCTATACTCAAAAGTGTAATTAAGCTTAGCCCTTTTACAGTAGTTAAGTTCCATACGTCTATGGATAATCCTGTAAAAATTAGCCTCTAAAAGCATGTCTAAGTATGATAGTTAGAGTGATATATTTTGGTGTGCAATCAGATCCGAATTAGGACAGTTTTGAAGTTTGATTTTATTTGAGGTAGTTACACATGTAAGTAATACTTGGGAATCACAAGGTAGTTAATACTCATAAATTAACATGGGTGATTTTTGGTATAATTTATGAAGATCATTACGTAAGGGTTTTGGGTACGTAAAGAGACACTAAAATTCTGCAATTCTGAGTTAATTGTAAGTAGCAAGTGTAAAGTGTTAGTAAGATGGTTAAGGTTGGGCAAGGTGTCGGGGTGACCCATGATGGTTAACTAAACCCTTAGACATCCATCATATGTGTGTTACATGTACTAGAGCTTTTAGCTTGGTCGCGTGTAACCGTGTTTATTTATTTGTATAGTTGTGTGTAGAGATTTGGAAGCTGCGTTTGAGTATCCAGGTGAGTTTCATAGTCCTATTTTACTATGTTTTCTTGGGATGGAAGTGATGCTAAATATGTTTCAAAATGTTTTGATTCTGTGATTATATGGTTCAAGTTACACATGGACATTTAAGTAGCTATTATATGTTATGTGTTGCATGTTGTATGATGTTGCATTGTTCTTCGCCTACTTTGTGGGCAAGAGGTTTTGCCTACTTGGTGTGGGTATGAACCTGTGTGTGTGCTATGGTACCAAGAGTCTGGGATTTGGGGATTTCATTCCTCTCCCTGACTATTTTTGTTGCATTGGATCGGGGGACACGTTCCGTCCTAATTGAGATTCTTAGTTGCATGAATGCTAGCATGTATAATAGTCAGCTTAATTTTCCTGCCATGTTTTTTTATATAATCACAGTAATTGATTTAAATCTTGTATTGGTGTCGTAAAACCTATGACCCTTACCAACCATTGTGTTGACATTTAAGCATCATTTTTAGGTGAGCGTTATATAGATACTGAAGTTAATAAAAGTAGCTAGAGAGACCATTAGGCTGCATTTGGAAGTTTTTATTTGATTTTGTTTTGTATTTTGGTTGCATGAATTCTTGAGTGATTTTTAATAGTTTTGTGAGGCATTGTCTTTGTATTGATGAGACCCCTTTTTCACTAATACAAGATGCCGTTCTTTTGTTTTCGGTATTGTCATGACACATCGTGTCTTTTATTTCTAGTTACGCATGTAGTGATTCTCTATTGTTGACATCATTGTGTTGTGATGATATCCATGATATTACGCCTCGTGTTTCTGCCTTGGCGGGGTGTGACAGCTTTGTTGGTGGAAGGGCGGTCGAGACAGACTACAGATTGCTGATGCGGACAGTCTGACTTTGTCATTCTCAGTTTTGCTAAAATTAAGGTCCAATCTCGTACCATATCTTATGAATATGTATATATGTAGTGTAGAATAATAGGTATATATGTGATGAGTACAATTTTTCAACAATTTTCATTAATTTCAAATATTTTAAAATATGTATCCAACACTATATCATTGCCTTATGAATTGAGGAGGAGTAATAAATGTTCCTAAGAAACCAGGCTGAATCTGATAACATTTTTCTCCCAGAAAACTTTAATTTTAATCAATTGATATTCAAAATATCAAACGATTTAACATTTTTAATAAGGGGAGAAAATGTGATTAAAATACAAGGCTAATAAAATGTGATCTTAGTGACTCAAGTGCAGCCTCATCCCTACATGTGCAAAACTCTTTCGAATACCAATGCACATATGTAGGGTAAGAAATTTTGAAAATATAAAACCATCATGGTACAAAAAGTTTTTGATTTATATCACAAGTACCTTGAGTGATTTTCAAATGGTTTTATGGCTAAGATGGAAATACCAAAGACCGACCAAATGATGATGTTTCAAGAAGATATAATGCGGTTAAGGTTAGGTATTCGTTCCATGATCCAGCCAGAACTGGAGGGATCTACCAAGGGACATTCAAATAGATAGATTAGAAGTCCTTAGGTATGATATAAAAAGGAGTAAAGTGAAATTGGGAAAAAATGTTATCAAAGGCATGAGTTATCACCGGAACAAACCCAATATGGTGATAATGAGGACGCGTTGGTTAACATCGAAGGGGTTAAAGAATAAAAAAGAACTGTAAGGATAAAGGGTGTAAAGAAAGAAGCCCTCCATATACTTAGGTAGAAACCGAGTCAATACATATGCTATCAGAATCACACAGTTGATTGCTGGTATTGAAGATAGTCATCATGGACCAAGTGATGCAATGCACAACCCTCCCAAGCTACTCAGGCTTCTCTCAAAAGAAGTTTGTTTCATTTCTCACGGAGATTAAACACATTTCTATCAACTTTATCACTCCGAATTAGTTGGTATTGGAAAGGTGGCAGTGTGCTCTAGCCTCCGATCACTAAAACCAAAATGCACTTATCAGTCTAGAGCCAAAGAGATCAATATATAAATCTCATTAGGACACAATTTCAGATTACACTTGTTGTTCATACACTGTGATCATAAGTGATATTTTATAGAGTCATACGCATCATCCTTGTGATTGTGCCAGAACATTCAGAGTGATACTTTTAAGTATTCACAGTGACGAATGGAAATCCTTCCAGTGTCAACATCAAACAGCACTACGGTAGGTGACTTGTGCGATCCTATATGGATCAAACTTGTGTCAACTGGATATCAATTCGGTCCAATTTATGAATTGACGACTCAATCGATAAGATAGTAACTAACCGATTCACTCTTATCGTGTTGTCTGCTTTGAGACGTTCCAATAATGAGAACAAGCAAGTACGGTGAATCTAAGGCATATGTGTTAGAGGATCCAATACTTCAAGCTGGAAATCCTATCAAGGAGGTTTTTATAAATTGAACCTACTTAATCACAGGTCGGTCTTTATACAACTGAAGGTTATCGTTACCAAGCTCCAACAAATGACAAAGCCATATTCATCCATATAAACTATTTATTACTAACCCATTAATTGCAGATTTATATAAAGGTGGCAATTTCCTGTTCCAGCTGAGTCGAATTCACAAGCCACATGCTCATGCTTGATTGACAGACATGATGAAAGCTCAAGTACATGTTACAAAGTCTTTCGCTACTCTGATACTCAACGTCTTCCTAGAAGTCATAAAGTGTTCAAGATAAAGCATATCAAGGGAGATTGTTAGAAAGCTTTCAAGATGAAGAAAAGTATGAGCATGTTGGTCCAAAATGATACAAGATCACATGAAGGCATGATCAAGTGATGATAAAAGATTAAAGATCTCAAGATGTAAAATATCAAGATCACAAGTCTACAAAGCATGAAGAAACAAGTTCCAAGAATAAAGCATCAAATCACAAGATAATGAATATAAGATCAAGGCTACGAGCAAGACTAAAGAACATTCATAGAATGCTAAGTTTAAGTCTTTTGTAAATTGGAGTGACCTCCCTTAGGGGGAGATTGTTAGGAATCGAGAAAAGACTCGATCACTACCAAAATAGTAGTTCTTAGCTCGTAGCGTAATCATTTAATATTAAGTAAGCTAACCAGGTCAACCCATAGACAACCCATGCGTAACCAGTCCATACATTGTATAAATACCCTCTCCTACCATGGAGAGGGTGTTGGTTCATTCACTTATTACATGCTCTTATATATTTCTCTCAATAAAATGTTCCCAACCACTTTTTCTCTCTAGATATTGTGCTTAATCTTGTTTGCGTGATCTAGATATATATCCTACATATTTGTTCAGCTGTAAATTACCACGAGGAAGAAAGTGCACAAAAATGTAAGGGGCACAATGGGTGAAAGTATTTCTCTTATTCAACAATCTGCCAAGCATTAGATTTAGCTGATCAAGTATATTAAGCAGATTATGAGCTCCACTATCAAAATTCCCATTGATCTTCTACCAAAGATTGTTACTGCCAAATTCTTACAACTATGGTCACCAAAACTTCTACGGGTATGATTGAGCTTGTAGATTAACTCAATAAGCTTATGGGCATCCTTAACACATCACCAACACCTCTCAGTGCTGCTACTAAGGGGGAGAAGAGTGTACAAGCTAAGCCTTCTAAGGTAGTAAAGACTAGATCTTCTTTTGAGGACTCTAATGAGGAAGATCAACCTAACACCCTTGTAAATGAAAATGTGGCACCAATTCTGGGGGAGCCACAAACAAGTGCTTCATCAACTGATGCAAATCCCTTGGTTGTGGTGCTACACTTAACTGCTGAACCTAAATTAGAGGAACCACCAGTCAAAATGCTAAGGGTTTTAACAAACATTCCTGCTCCAACTCCTCTGAACTCCATGGGGCCAGTAACATACAACAATCTCCCCTAAGAATAGTTCACTGCTTATCTTTTCAGCTCAGGTCAACCAGAAGATTCCTCAACTATTCATCCTATCATGAAAAGGAGTCTTGTGAGAATAACTGACACAAGCAAAGGCATTTCCACAACATCCTATGATTTAGCCTTGAAAAAATCATGCCATTCATGGAAGTGGGTTAACACCAAACCTATTTGCTTTCAAAATATTTAGAAAAACTGACGATCTTCCTCTGACTTTTGAAGAAGTATCTCAGATGATGGAAGAAGAAAAGAGATTGGTTGATCTCAAAGCTGTAAGGGTCAAATATGAGAAGGCACTCAAGAAGCTTACTCAAGCTCAGCGTATGGCTCAAGAAAAGGAACTTGATGAGCTAGAAGCTAAGAGAAAGCAACATATAGATCGCACCAGAGCTGAATACATTAAGTGCATTGAAATAAGGGATGACAGCCTGCTCATATCAAAGTTTAAATAACATATTGATAAAGTGACCAACAAAGCAACCATGACAATCACATGAAATCATCAGTACAAGGTTTATTTTGATTTCATACTGAAGATGCTTGGATTTACTAAATGGGCAGAAGTTCATAATCTGACATCTAAGAAGTCATACATCTACAATACCGAGCTATTTAAGAATCTTCAAGCTAAGTTCAAGTAGATGACTGATACAGCTAAAAAGTAAAGATCCCTCCTCTACACTAACTAACTGAAACCTAGCTATCACCAGCTGAGAGAACAAGGAAAAAGAAAGGGAAAAGGGAAATGGTCAAGCAAGTCTTCCTTGATAAAGAAGTAGTTGTGGATGGAATGGAAAGAAACTTGTCCTATCCTCTAGGTGTTACAACTGGTAATCATGGGCAAGTACTTGAACACCTAGAGCCTAGAATCTTATTCTTCAATGGAAACACTTACATGGAATTCCAAAGGATCAGTGAGTATGGATTGGCTACCAGTGTTCAGCTGCTGAGGATGCACAACATCATTGTTCAAGACTCTAACTATGCAAGACAAGTGGCTACTGAGCTGATGCTGGTGATTGAGTCCAGGCATGACTATTTTGAGGCGAAGGATATAGTGGAAAAGAACTTAGATAACTATGATTTGTAAATTGTTATGTAATTGATTAATGAAAGATCTTATTTTGTTATCATGCCTATATAAAATTATGTGTAAAAAGACATTGTGTACTCACTTACAATAATTTAGACTTAGTATAATTTATATTAAAATAAGGGAGATTGTTAGGCCAATTGAGTGTCCAATTGTCTATCCCTAGATTTAAACAGTTAGACTAAGTATTGAAGACTCGCTGATGGGATATCATCGAGTGATTGAAGACTCGTTGAAGCATAGCTTCAGCGAGAAACCTTAGAGTATTCAAGTCAAAGACATTGTCAAGGAAGTCGAAGATTACTTGAAGACATACTCGTCAGCTGAGATGGATATCGACTGATATGTAAATGGAATACGCTGAAGGTTAGAATGAGTCATTGGTGGCAATACCCTGACGAGTTCCCTTGCTCTTTGAAACAACAATCCTCTTAGAGTGTTTTATACGAGACAATTCAATCTATACTAATATATAAAGCATTTTGATACAAATCTTAAAAGTGGAATTGTGAAAACTGAATTCCCATTCTTAGAAGGTACGCATGCCTTGAAAACTAAAGTACAAGCCATAAAAGCCACAAAACTCGAAAACACGGTTTACAAAACTAATTTAGGAATTAGTAGCTGTCTCTCACTCTACAAACCTAACCAAGTGATAACACCCCCTCCTCTCTTTATCTCTCTCTGAAATTAAAAATCTCTAAAACCCACACACAGGTCAGTACCATGGTTTCGATGTCAGAACTTTTGGCTAAAAATTTGTAAATTTATGTTTATACAATTCTTTTTTGCCTTTTTCAGCCTCTGCCAAAATTTTGTTGTCGGAAATAGCAACCCACCGCCGCTATCGCCTCCCTGCTAAACTCCTACCACCACCATCAGACCCTCCCCCACCGGTACTCACCCCAACCGGAGTCACCATCACCGTCAGCCAAACTACCACAGAACACTACTACCGAAACCAACACCCACTAAAGGAGTTTTTTGATTTATGAGGTATTTTTTTAGTTTTATTATTAGATTTATAACTCTTAATTGAGTTTGAAGGTTTTATTTTATAGATATATAGTTCTTTTTTATAGATTTGAGTTTTTATAAAAAAAGAATTTATTTTTTTGGTAATAGCCGCCACTTGCCGAAAAAAGTCATTGATGTCTCACTGGTAAGAAGCACCACCACCTCTAACGCTGATGTCTCGCCGGCCGCCGCCGCTTAACAACTATCTCGCCGAAAAATGATTAAGTCATCGCTCTTAGTGTTGCCAGAATATGTATGCATTATTCTTTTAGTTATTGTTAATATTTGTTTGTAAAGGTTTTAATTTATGAAAATATTTAGTTTTGTTAAAGTTTTTGGCATGTTTCTTATTTTCAGCCACATAAACTTTTAGGGTCGTTGAAAATATAAGTCTTTTATTGCTTGTGAGATCTTTACTTGTGAAGTTGATATTATTCTTAAAGCCTTGGTTGTTGATTAGGAGGTATGGAACTGTTGATTCCCTATTTTAGTTTGTTTGGTTGAATGTTTAGTTGTTTCACTATGATAGCTTTCTGAATTCAATTATCCATATATTGTTGCAGTTGATGAACCTTTTGTTCTCCTTCATTGAACCAGAACATCCTTATAGTGCTCTACTGGAAGGTTATTTCAGTAAAGTAAGTTCATCTAATTCTTATTTTGATGGAACATATTTTGTTATTTTGGAAGAAATTAATACTTAATCTGCTCTATTTTTTTTCTCATGTACGCATTACATTTACTTCCTTATGGCTGCTGTTTTGTTTTTATTTGCAGGTTGTTTTATGCCTGTTGTTGCGAAGGACGGTTCCCCTAATGAACTATATTCAAGTAATGTACCAATAGCTAAGAAAATAGCTGTTTTTTGTTTTTTTTCCAATGTACTTAAAACTTTTATTTGTTTAAAATATTATTTTCACTATAATATCTAACTTTCTATGTTGTGGTGATCATGCTCATCAAGATATCATCAAAAAGCTTGTTGACTTGATAGGGATTACATCCATCATGGAGGTAAATTCTCTAGCGTCACTCATTTAGACCACTTTATCATCATCTAATCTAATTATTGTTCTTGTACAGGTTATTATTCGTCTGATTGGTGCTGACGAGCATCTTGACATCAGCTATGTAGATTCAATGTAGTGGCTAGAAGATACATATGTGTTGGAGATGATTGTTGATAAGTTCAGTTCCAAGGTAAGTCGTAATTTTATCCAAGACATACGTTTTATCAGCAACTTTAGTATCTGGTCTATTGTTTGACAGTAGAAACATATATAATTTTATGTCAATTGGTTAAGTATAGGCCGCCTTTGTTACAACTCCATTTTGTATTCTAGGCAATTTGGGATTTTAAATATACAACTAACTAAAATTTACAACTCAACTTTTAAAGGATTGTCCCGAAGTACATGTCAATGCAACAGAAGCTCTTTGTGCTATAACTAGATATGCTCCACCAGGATTGTTCGCTAAAATATCCAGCCCAAGGTTTGCATTTAGTTTGCAGTTAAAATCCACAATTTTTTTTGTTAATTAATAAACACCTAAACGTTCTTATATTCTATTTCACAGTTTCATAGGAAGATTATTTCGTCATTCTTTGGAGGACTCATGGCCAAAATCAGTTTTAGTAAATTCATTGTCTGTATGCATATCTTTGTTGGATCTTAAAAGGCAAACCTCGGGGACATATTGCATGTACAATCACAGTCCACGCAGGAGCAATAGTATGCAATAGCCAACCTGAGACCGTGGAAGGCATTGTTGAGGAGCTTAGGTATTAGTCACGCCGATTCAAGACCATTTAAACGTTATAAATTTTAACTTTTGTCATTTTTTGCCAAGTTTGCTTACATTTCGAAAGGCTTTGTCCATGCCAGGTTTAATAAAAGCATATTTTCCTTGAGGTCCTGAACTATTAGTATTGACAGTTATCAGCTCTAAAATGTTACATAAATTTGTTTAAGCTCTAGGATTTTTAGTAAAAGATAAAGGCCTTGTCTACACAAAAGCAAGTTGCTGCCACCGCATTTGGAACAATCAAATCGCCTCTTTTTTGCTTTAGCTTTTGTTAGCAGTGTAAAATAAATGCTAGAAAGTGATATGTATCTTGAATAAGAAATAACTAAATGCTACTTAACAATGGTAAATTGCAGATCATTGAGTTCATCTCTTTGATATTCAGTTACAACAAGACCCACCCCGACTAATTTTGCACTACATGCCTCTAACCCAAAAGTCCACACATCCAAAAAATTCAGAATATTTTTAATTGGAATGTGAAAAACTTAATGTATTATAGGTATGAGGTTTTACTACAACAATAGAATCCCCCACAGGAATGTATAGGCACTAACATGCCAAGGATGGAGCATAAAATGGAATGTAACTCATTTAGTGGCACTTACACACATGGATAGACACAAATAAGTCCCTTTAATACATACAGCATCTCTTCTCCACTCCATTAGACTGAATTAGGTGGTGCCGCAGAGACACCTTCCACTCACGCCAACTCAACTCAGCTTTCTCTCTCTTAGGCCACACAGTGACCAAACACATGTAGTGGTGACCGTAGAGGAAACCGAACAATTTTTTTTAAACATTACATTAATAATTAAACATTTTACAAATTAAAATACAGAAATAAAAATACACGGAAGAAAAAGACAGAAAAACATTTACGAAAATATAAAACCTGAACTGACGAAATGTAAAAATACAACACCTATACGTTTTTTTTAAAACATATAGTGCGAATAGTAAATCCGTTGGAAATCGTAGGTGTTTGATTTCAAATTTAAAAATTCCATTACGGAATTGAAAAATACATTAACGGAATTGAAAATTCCATTATGAAATGAAAATTACATTACGGAAAACTTTGAATAACAATAATGTTTAAGGCTAAATGAAACCGTATCCTTACGTAAAAATCTCAACACGTTTCTTTTTGTAATGTTTAAGGTATGCTTTGATGGTATAGGAGTAAAAACTAATACATTGGCAAGTATCTCGCAGCTCCTACTGTAATATCCTTTTCAAACTACCCACATCAAGGCCATTGTAGTGTATAGTTCCAGGTACTGTTACCCGATAGATCATACAGAGTCACATTTAAATCCTCAAGAGCATTTCCGGAGAACAAACTTCACTATTACAACCAAACTTGTCTCAAAGTTTTCCTCTTATTAAAAAAGTTTTTGAAGTCTCCCAAACCCTCTCAGTTACAGTGCCACCAAAAGCCATGTCACAATAGTTAGTTGTCGCTAACCCACGAACCCCACTGTTAAAATCAGCATCCACAACCCACATCCTCACAACAAAATTTTCCCGTTCTGCATATATTACCTGTCGACATTAAAGCCCATTCGATCAAAGAATCAATACATTTTAAGCAGCTGGCTCGCTGAACAAGAACTCGAGGACCGGGTATTAACCTAACTGCGTTTAGTGTGTTGAGGAAGATGGTTCAACACATATGCTATTATGAGACTGACAAGACACCCGGCCAGGACCTAGGTAATATGCTAACTGGATATGGGTGTATGAAGATGGTTCAACATGTGCGACTACTAGCCGAACGCAGAGACAGAGACATGTGTTAAATGGAGAACAAGAATCGTCTATATTCAAGACGGAACCCATGGATACATTTTCCGTAGTGGAAATTGAAAACCATCGCATATTTGGAATAAGAATGTTGTGAATAATTGAGGACAAGGAGGGGTATTTATAACTAAAAAACTAGTCGTTTGGAAACAAAATTTGAACATATAATACCGAATTTAAAATACAAATACTTTAATTAAAACATTAAATTAAAACAACATAACACAAAAATAGTCTTTTGCGAGTTATTAATCTGATGACTCGTAATCTGAATCAATTCTCATCACCCTAAATTCCAAAAAGAATTCATCATCATCAGCTTGTTTTTGTCTAATCTTCTCCTCCCGTGCCTTTTCATCTATTATTTGTTCTTTTAGTGTTTCTCTTAAGGCTTCTTCATCTAGATGTAGTTGATTAACTCTTCCTGCAGTAAGGGTTATCTTACATCATCAAACCTCATGTGTCTGTGTATGACGAACCACCTATATTGGTTTTCCTGAGTGGTGTGTATATTTCATGTCTCCAAGCTAACTTAAGCATTCATTTTTGGTTATTCTAGTTTTGCCTGCCGCGTTTTCTGTACATAGAAAGATTTAGCTGTAAACTTATCAGAACCTTCTTTTAAGAAAAGTGTCGATCAAGATAGCAGCGGCTCCATGTTGAATATGATTACATTCTCCCGTATGCATTCTAAGAATCTTCACTTTCGTTGTGCATGCATTATCAAATTGCAAAGCTAAAAAATCCAGAATCGTTTCTGTGAACCAAATTCTTTGTCAATTAGTTTTTAACCAAAGCTTGGATTTCATCGTCCTCTAAGTGGTATCGAACAAGTCCATTTAAAAAAGATAAAGAAAAGTGTAAACATGTATGTGTTTTGTGATTAAAAATGGTATAAAAAGTGAGATTTTATAGTGAATGGGGGATTGTTTATTTTTTTTAAATAAAAATATAAAAGAAAGAGTTAATTTTTTTAATACGAAATCTTCCTCCAATTGTAAGGTCGTGCAGAAGACCCTAACTTTGCAAAGGTTGGGGGTGACCAGGTCTTGCTTCGGTCGGCGTAGTGGGGTGACCAGGTCCCTTTTATTGCCACATAGGACGACCGACCGCAAAAGGTTGTCCCATTACGTTTATACTACATGTCTATATCTGAAAAGTATAAATGGAAGTTATTGTTCACGGTTGAAAATTGAAATTGAATTAAGTTGACTTTAGAAATTGTTGTATATTAGTTAGCAACACACTTATGAAAGTTCATTTACAGTTGTCCGTGACCACCCTTGCCAAGATGCTTGAAGAAAGTGACATGTAAGGCTGGACGGAGTGGCAAGGAACTCACCTTGGTGAGTTTACAACTCACGCGTGAGTTCCATCCCGCCCACAAAACTCACTTTGGTGACTTGCCATTAGCTTGGTGAGTTTGGATCCCTTTTGAAGAGTGAGTGGTGAGAAACTCAACTCATGTGAGTTTTATTTTTGTGGGCCCCTTCTCTTTTTAATTAATGTATTTTATTTGGTTGTGAGTGTAATTGTGGAGAATTTTAGAGTGGGTATATATTTTTATATAAATAGAGAACTATATAATGAAAGGGTAGTAGTTTTAGTGGAAGGTGAGATAATATTACGGGAGTGAAACTAAAATAATCACTAATGACAATTTTTTTTATCTGCAGTGTGGTCACAATTCAAAACTAAATGCTGCCAAGATGCTTGACGAGATTGACAGGTATATGTAAAATGTTTTAATTTATTTAACAGTTGTATTCTGTTTTGCATTTTCTCCCTTTTGCATTTTGATGTATGTTGATATATTGAAGCAGTTGATGACAAACTATAGGGTCCTGAAGAAGGATGGAGTGTATATCCTGGTAAGCTCATTACTAAGTCTAACATAGTGGTGCGAGTATAAAAGGTTTTTAGTTGATGCCTGCCCGTGACTACATCATGAAAATGTTGTAGATAACATATGGTATCCCAGCTTATCGACTGCGTCTGTTAAGAGAGTCACACTCATGGGACATAAAGCTTCATGTAATAGGTGCGTTAGAATTTCTATTTTATACTTAAATCTTACAATTACGTAACCTTGTTTTGGATTATTATCTTCACTGAAAGTATCTATGTATACAGATAAGCTTCTCAAAGGAGAGGATTCAAAATCAGATACGTGGGAACTGACTCACCCGGTGCCATTGAATAGTGATGGAAGCCTGAAGGTTGGTAGTCCTCTAGAGAACATGGATGTTCATTACATCTATGTTTGTCCTAAGGTCAGCAAAACGTGGTGCCCATTGGTATTACATTTTGGTCCTCTTATTCTTTAGAGGTGGCAAGTTGTGTTAGTTTGGCAAGCTGGGTAATGGGTCAAGACATGTTTAGGTGAAAATGAGTATTGTTAGTACCTGTCATAAAGGGGTTGGGTTGACCTGCATGAACTTGTGGTTCCCTTTCTTAAAATAATCATAAAAACAAGTTACTTGTGATTACAAAGACAATATTATCGCAAAAACATTTTTAATCTCAAAATAAATTTATTAAAGAAGTTCTTTTTCCTACATGTTTGACCCGTTCGACACATTTGACTACCCGTTCCTGTTTCAGCAATTGTTTCTATTGATGCGTTTGAGATGGAAACAAATCCCAAATTAACAACTCATATATAGCCCAAAATAACAACTCATATACATATGAATAGGTAAAAAATGTTGATGTTTACGATTACAAGACATGTTTTAGTGTGAGTGTAGGTGTGAAGAAAAAGGCTTGAAAGTGTTATTTATGTTCAAAGAGAGATGTTGTAAGCCTTATGTTTTTAATGAAGTTTGCTTAATTAATAATTGCCCGATTCAACTATATATATGTAATTATAATATAATTATGTTTTCTATAGTTTATGCAAGTGGCTCCCAATCCATGTCTTGCTCTTTTGGGTTTGTACATATATAGGTTTGATGAAATTACTGAATTTTGGTGTTTTCTTAATCAAGTAATCATTAAACTTGATAAACTTCTCATAAATGTCGTGCTTTCCAATACATGTTTATTTATCTATTAGAGTTACTTTGTAAAACCCTAAAATCAGAACAAGTGCAAAATCACCAAAATGCCCCTAATGTCAGAAAATTTAATAAAAGCATGAATAAAATTCAATCAAGTGTTATAAATTATAAAGTACATCATGTGACAAGTATAAAATTTATATAAGATTAAAATATCTTATATTATGCAAGAAAAATAATTATTTCTTATATTTATGCATTTTGCCGAAATTATTATAAGTTAATTACTTATATTATACAATTAAATATAAAATAAAAATAGGGAAATTATAAAATATTTTTTAGGAAAAATTAAATCTGATTTTATCCCCTTGAATACCCAAAAATCACGGCACCTTCTTTTATATATCTTTTTATATACAATTTTCATTTGTAAATATCTTAAAAACCATTTCCAAAACCCTAAACAATTAAAGTGGCGGCTCCATAATTTTTTCAAGGCAAGGAACGATTTTTATAGGGTTCTTGGGAGTACAAGGGAGCTAAGAAAATTATTGGTTCATTGGTTTGAAGCTTGATTCGATTTATGGTGTTCTTTTGAATTCGAAATACCTAGCCGAACTCAATAATTCATAAAATCATCCATAATTATTCAAGGTATTTTTATAACTCATTTTACATTATATACATCTGATATGTTCATGAGAAAAATTACCATGCACGTTATTTTGATTTATTAAGCTTAAACATGATCTAAACCCTAAATAATTGCAAGAATTGTATTCGGCTCTAAATAAATTTATACTTTCGATTTTATAATTTTTATGACTTGTATATATCATGTATGAACCAGATAAATTGTTAGAAAAATTGTATAAAAGATTTAGATAATTATTGTGGAATTTCTAATTCTTGCCGATTTTGAATTATGAAAGAAATGAAGGAATAAATTGGAAAACGAATTAGGGTTAGGGTTTTTATATTTTTCCCAGGTCCCATACATGCTAATGAATGTAGAAAAATTATGAAATTATTGGGGAAAATTCTAATTAGGGTTTTGTGCATTTATTGGTTACCCGATTTGTGTTTTAAAAGTATAAGGGGGTGTTTTGTAATTTCTGAAACTTTGGGGCTGATTATGGCATGTTAATATAATGTATAGATTCTGTGAAAAATAAGTAGAAGGGTATAAATTGTCATTTGATAATTGTTATGGGTTAAACATGATTAATTATATATAATATATATATAATTCGAATTGTATTTAAAACTGAGGGACTAAAAGTGTAAATTATGAAAAGTACAAGGTATGATCAGTAATTAAAGTATTAAGTATGAAAATACCATATTTGATATTATAAGGGCTTGTGTTGCAAAAATGGATAATTAAAGATTATGTTTAATTAAATTAATAACTAAAAGGACTAATTACGTAAATTATGTAAGATCAAGGATTTGGATTGTAAATACAGAAATAGAAACCTGCTAATTATAGAAACATGCTATTTATGGAAACTTACTATTTATAGAAACCTGCTATTTATAGAAACCTGCTATTTATAGAAACCTGCTATTTTTAGAAAGTCTATTGTTGGGAAGTTTAATTATGGAAACTTATTAAATCAGGGAAGTTATCATTTATGGAAAGTTAATTAAGGAAAGTCTATGTTTGGAAACTTACTATAATTAGAAGCTGCTATTTTTGGAAAGTACCCAATATAACAAGAATACTAATCATGAAATATATTAATCATGGAATATGTTAATCATGGAACGTACTAATCAAGGAATCATGCTAATTATAGAAAGTTACTAAAAATAGAAAGTTACTAAAAATAGAAAGTTACTAAAAATGGAAAGTAACCTTAATCATGAACAAGTAACTTATA
>BQNB010105565.1:0-23576 GCA_026074375.1 Tanacetum coccineum
GCGTTTATTTATATAATTATGCAAAAACAATTTTCAAAATTAATATGGACTAAAAGTACATGATTAAAATGCTTATTGTATCTACACTTTGCTAAATCATGGACTGTATACGTAAATTTTGTATTTTTTTTGCAAACGTTCTATAACGCAGGGGTTTAGTGGTTTCCGCAAGGGAACCCGTGACGGAACAATGCAAGATTTCACAAATTTTACACAAACGTTTTTAACAATGATTTTAAGTATGTCGTAGTCGTTACTAGGGTTTGATTATTTACCATGAGGAATTAACCTTATCCGTAGTAAGATCACTTATACTTAGAAATGTTGTAACATAGCAATCTTAATTTTATAAATGGCATGTGATTTATAAAATGTAGGGATTTGAATTGAAATTTTTTTTAAACGAAAATGGAACGGTTTTAAAAATAACTAGTGTTATAAGGTTGTATGCATGCTTCCTTATACATAAAATTTTGGTAACATGTTTCTATCAAACTCTACCCTTAAAATTAAGTCATTTGCCATCCAAGTATGAAATCATTTGAGTTGTATTTTTACTCTAAAACAGTTTTAGGTAAATTTGAAAAGCAATGTAATATAACAATCGTATGGTCAGACATGAGACTTATATCGAGTATGATGTTCAGACCATCTACCCGAGGCATAAGATGGGGTTAAACATGTTGCTTGACATTGTAATTCTGGATTATAATGCCTTGTGCCTTATAATGGCTAAGAGTTGCACATGCTGGCAATTATCACATACTGATTACCTTTTGAGTTTACCATTTCTAGTAGATCAACTGCATTAGTGGTAGAACGTCAAGTTGGATATTAGACTCTTGATAAAATTAATTGTTTATTTTTAATGAACATAGGTAGTTAATTTTTCAAGAGATTATTATCAAAAATACTAATATTTTCTGCACTTTTGATTGTTTTGTAGATGGTTGCTGCTGCCCAAAACACAAACAATACGACTATCAGGTCAATTCTCCAACAGGAGAAACTTTCTGGACCAAACTTTATGAACTGGTACCGAAATTTAAGAATTGTTCTTAGGTCTGAAGGAAAACTAGCTCATTTGGAACAACCTTTGATCCCTCCTCCTTATCATGTAGCATCTCAAGCTGCGCATGATGCATATAATGCATTGTACGACACACATAATGAGGTGGCATGTCTTATGCTTGGTAGTATGTCTCATGAGCTTCAGAGGGCTCTTGAAAACTATAAGGCATATGATATGATGCAAGAACTAAAAACTATGTTCGAAGAGCAGGCTAAACAGGAATTGTTTGAAAAAGTGAAAGCATTCCACGCTTGTAAACAAGAGGATGGTCAGTTAGTAAGCTCATGTCTCTTGAAGATGAAAAGCTACTTGGACACCTTGGAACGCCTAGGCTATGCAATACCAAATGAACTTGGTGTGAGTCTTATCTTGAATTCTCTCAACAAGGACTATGATCAGTTCGTTCAGAACTACAACATGCATAACATAGGGAAGACGATAGCTGAATTACATGCTATGCTGAAACTCCATGAGAAAGGTATTCCAAATAAGTTTGAAACCCCCGTTGTATTGGCTATACGGGAGGGTAAGATCCAGAAGGACAAGAAGAAACCGCGAGGGGTAAAGGGCAAGGACGAGGGAAAGACAAAGCTTGCTTATGCTCCCAAGCCCATGATCCCACCGCCTCCCAAGAGAGATAATCTGGCAAAGGACTTTATCTACCACCGCTGCAATGAGGTGGGTCACTGGAGGAGGAATTATCCGTCCTACCATGCTGAGTTGAAGAAGATAAAGAATGTTAGCGTGGCTAGTACTTCATGTATCTTCACTATAGAACTCTATGCTTTTCCTAATAAGACTTGGGTGTATGATACGGGTTGTGGAACTCATATCTGTAATACGTCACAGGGACTTAGTGAAAGTAGGAAGTTGAAACATGGAACTTTAAGTCTGTACATGGGAAATTAAATGCGTGCAATAGTTGATGCTATTGGAAGTTTTGATTTAATTCTTCCTAGTAGTTTAATAATTGTATTAGACAATTATCATTTTGCACCTACTGTTACTAGGGGTCTTGTTTCAATTTCCCATTTGGTTAAAAATGGTTATACTCATACATTTACGAATTATGGTATTTCTGTTTCGAAAGATAATGTGTTTATTTTAATGCAATTCCACATGATGGTATTTATGAAATAGACATGCATAATCTTTATCCAAATGTTAGTTCTATGTTTAATGTTAGCAACAAAAGTGCTAAACATACGTTAGACTCTTCATATTTGTGGCATTGTCATCCTGGTCATATAAACAAGAAACGCATAGACAAGCTTCAGCGTGATGGGATCTTGCAACCCACTCACGATGAATCACTTGAGAAATTTAAGTCTTGTATATATGTGAAGATGGAAAGTAAGCCTTTTCCACATCAAGTGAAAAGAGCTAAGGACCTATTAGGACTTATACACACTAATGTATGTGGCTCTTTTAGAACTGTGTCAAGAGAGGGTGCTAGTTACTTCATTATCTTTACAGATGATTTCAGCCGTTATGGTTATGTTTACCTGACAAAACATAAACATGATGTGTTTGAGACATTTAAGGTCTTTCAGAATGAATATGAAAATCAACTCGGTAAAAGATAAAGGCTATTCGATCTGATCGAGGAGGATAATACCTGAGTCATGAGTTTTGTTAAACATATGAAAAGTTGTGGTATTGTATCCCAACTTACTCCGCCTTATATACCACAACATAACGGGGTGTCTGAGAGGAGGAATCGTACTTTACATGTTTGATCCATGATGAATCTAACAACTCTGCCAAAATCCTTTTGGGGATATGCTCTCGAGTCTGCAGCTCGCATTATCAATATGGTTCCAACCAAGAAGGTTGAAAGGACACCCTATGAAATATGGCATGGGAAAGCTCCCAAGTTGTCCTACTTAAGGGTTTGGGGTTGTGAGGCACTCGTGAAACAAGACGCGCCTGACAAACTTGATCCTAGATCCATTAAGTGTATCTTTGTAGGTTACCTAAAGGAAACGATGTTTATATATATATTATAATTAATATTTAAAATATAATATTTTATAAGTTTTTAAGAATACAAAAATGACAGTATATACCCTTGGTTTATAAACTTTTACAAGTTTAGTCCTTTATATATAAGTATATATAATTTGAACTTTTAACTTTGAAACTTGGAAAAATAGGTCCTTATAGTTATAACTTTAGAATAATGACATTTTCAGCCCCTTTAGTTATAAATTTCAGAAAGTTACGATATATACCCCTATGCATGGAAACTTTTGCAAAACAAGTCCAAAAAGCCATTCAACCTTATTTTATGATTCCAAATGATATTTGCAGGTTATAGCTTATTAGAATAAGCAAAAACAAGATGTTCTAACGTAACAAAAGTTTAGAATAAGGATTCGTTAGCTATAAAATCAAAACGGGTCGTTTTTAGGGTTTTTATAAAAAAAACACATAGGTTTGAGGATTCAAAGCTTCAAACAAGAGTTCATATATGATCTTAAGAGTATTATGAACATTATTGTACATAATATAAGCTTATGAAACAAGATCTTAGGCTTACTTGAGCTAAAATGGGTCGAAATAGGGTTTTCAGGTTCGTACGCCTAGTAACGACTTCAAGGCATCGTTTTGCTTGCTTCTTGGCTTCTATTCTGAGCTTAGGGACTTCTCTTGATCTTCTATTGTTGCTATGGAAAGGCTAAAATTCCATTTGAAGGTATGAGATGAGATGTGTAGGATGAAATGAAAAGGGTGTATATTTCGGCTATTTATAAGGTGAAAACACCCTTGGTGCTTAAGTTTTGAGTTTGATTAGTGTCAAGGCTAATTAAGGTGACTAAGAGGGGCTAGTAGGATGAGTCTTGAGAGCTAGAAGAGTAGCAATGAAAGGTGGAAGGTGTTTTGGGGGTCACGGCTACAAGTTGGTGACAAGAAGGTGTTCTAGAAGCTTTGGTGCTTAAGGGTGGTGATGGAGGTGCTTGTAAGCTACTTGGGTGGCTGCTTGGTGAGTCATAGAGGTACTTGAGATGCTTGGTTGCTAGCTTGGGTGTAAAAATGGGTCAAAATGGAAAGAAAATGGTGTCGGGTTGGTTTTTCTTTTGGGTTAGGGTTTAGGGTTTTAAAATGTGGATTAGTATAACACCCCGTGTTTTAGGGTTATTGACGTCGTCAATAAATCTGCAATGTATCTTTTGTATTGTACGCGTTTGTTTAAAATCGTAAACGTTAAGTTAAATCGCGTACGCCAAAAATTATCGTTCAATTTAACGGGCATCAAAATAATTATATGTTCTCATCAAAGTAAGTATTAAATAATTATTTTGAGAATAATTATGGCCTTTGTTTATTTTATTTTTATCGTTTGCGTAAAGTGTTTACGTTTCGCGATAAATTAAGTTTAGGTATACCCGAAACCACAAAAATAATTCTACGCTTCAACAAATACCCACATTTATACCCAATACATAAAAGTTACAAAAATATATCATATGTTTCATGCATGTGCCGAAATTATCAGCCAATGTTTACAAAAATTCAATATAAGAGAAAAACTTCCCAAGGTGGCTTGTACATCACAATATTCGCATTAAAAACACAACCTTTACATGTTTCTTTGACCAAGAACCAAGATCCTTAAAACCCTCATTGTGTCTTGGACCAACTATTGCAAACTTTTGACCACCTAACTCTTATAAGATGCAAGTAACACCATAGGTTAGCAAGAATCTTAACAAAAAATCAAACATAAAAAAACACACGCTCTTTTGGCTACTCTTCAAGCCCACGGCTTGAAAGCACCCTTATACCAAATCCATTCCAAATTTTTTAAAACTTATAAACATCTATACCCATCATACTAAAGGTATCCTAAGATGGTTCCAAGCATTGGTTAACCATATTCAAGCTTTAATCAAGAAAAGGGAAGCTAAGGTTTATTTAAGAAAACTAGGGTTTTCTTTGGTGCAAGCTTTGAATTTTTATCTAAACAAGGGTTTAGATTACATTGATCATCATCATCATACACCATAAGGTCATCTAGAACCCTTTATGTTCTTTTAATATTCATTTTATGCATATGTTAGTTCTATTGTAGCTTAAATCACCATGTAGGATTTTTAACATGTAATGGAGTTTTTACTTGTAATGATAATATGCACACTTTATATTGTGGAGATATTGCTAATATCATGTTAAATGGGATGAGGAAATGTATATGTACCATATTAAAGTGGTGTAAAACATGTATTAAGACTACAAAAGTAGTAAGTATAAAAGCAGGTTAAAGATGGATTCAACAAGGTCACTCAAAGATTATGTCCAAAATTCGTATATATAACACATTATTTTATATTTTTATAAAGTAGTATGATTCACGACGATTTCCGAAAAGGTTAAGGAAATTGTCAAACGGATTTATTAACGAAAGTTAGAGCGAAAACGAGGTATTATATTCGAGGTATATAAAAAAATCCAAGCATTTGTTAAGTTAGTGGTTTCTTGTCAGGTTTTAGATTGGTATTTGCGGCACTTTCGAGGTACGTTTCGGGCCATCAGCGAAATGAAGTCGTTCGGGTAGGTCGGGTTTTACTTCCCCCGCGAGGTTCTTTAAGTCTAAAACCGAGTGATAACGGGTCGTAAGGCGGGGGCAAAAAGATCTGGACTTTTTGTTTAATTAATACACTGCATCAGATCTGTTGCGAGTGCTTTTTCGCCATTTCAGTCGTGTTTCGGTGTCTCGGGACAGGCTGGGAAAGTTGTTCAAAATTATGTTTTCCGCTAATTCTCTGTAGAACACGAGCATGTAAATGTGATTTAGTGAGTCATTTTAGTGGGTCAAAAAAAAAAACTTAGAAAATAACCTATAACTACCAGGAGTAACTATAACTACCAGGAGTAACTAATATACTACCAGTAGTAACTACAACACTACCAGGAGTAACTAATTATACTACCAGTAGTAACTACAACACTACATAGTTAATAAAACACTACCAGGAGTAACTTATTATCCTACTCAGTATAGTAGTATCTACAGACACTACAGGACTGTACTAATTTACTACCAGTCGTAACGTTTAAACACTACCAGTAGTAACTACAACACTACCAGGAGTAACTACAACACTCTGGAGTAATACTAATAATACTACTAAGTTGGATCTAAACACTACCTGTAGTAACTACAACACTACCAGGAGAAAACTAAAAACTACAGTAGTTAACTACAAAAACACTACCAGGAGTAACTACAACACTACCGTAGTAACTACATAAAACATACAGTAGGTAACTACAACCTACAGGAGAACTACAACTCTAGCAGGAGTAAATACACACTACGAGGAGTAAAACCTTAAACCACTAAGGGAGTAACTACAAACCCACTACCAGGAGTAATTAATAACCCTTTCAGCATAACTATAATTACATATTCAGATATTTATAAATGTTTTACAATTATAAATTGTTTTTCACTCATACAATTAAGGATGGTGATTGCTAATTAGACTTATGCATGGTAGAGATTTATTCAATGTGATTAATTTCTTTTACGACCTTAAATTAATGGTTGCATATCGTCGATTTGCGTGGCGCATTATTTTGTGATAAACTTGGGGCATTGCTCATTCGAGGGTGAGTTCATAGCCCTACGTTTTACTTGATTTGTTTTATAAAGTTTTGCGGGTTGAGACCATGCTGGTTTACAAATGATTTTATATGGGTTGATAAAAATTGATTTTCATACTCTTTTATATATCTTCGCGATGGACAAGATAAACTACTTGGTTACTTTTAGGACGTTATTCACATACTTGATTTTAACCGAAATGATTAGGGATAGCTTTAAGTGATTTGAACTGGTAATTACATGGAGGGTAATTGCGGTGTTATGAAATAGATCTATTGGGGGTTGACAACTCCGTTCGGGTGTTAGCTATACTAGTTCGAGATCGAAAAACTAACGATCGTTTATAACATTGTCGGAGCACACACGACTATGATGTATTCTGAACCTTACGGTGCCTTGGATAAAGGTGCATACTTATAATGAGTCTAGTAGGCAGTTCCATGAACTTAGAGTAATCGTAATCATTTCTCTTACATACTTGAAACTAATTAGGATATTGTGCTCATTATAAATATCACTTGAAAAAACATTTTTTGGATATTGTGATCATTATATATCTACTTGTGAAACCATTTTTGGAATTTTAATCATTATAAAAAAAAAAATATTTTTTTTTTAAAATCTAGCTTGGAAACATTTGGTTATTGTGCTCATTATAAAGTATCTACTTGAAATTTTGTTAGGATATTGTGTTTCATTCGATAATAATCTTACTTGAAATACATTTTTGGATATTGTCGGTTATTATACTATTACTTGAACATTTTGGGATATCATGTTCATTACAATATATACTTGAAACATTTTGGATATTGTGCTCATTATAATATCTACTTGAAACATTTTGGGATATTGTGTTCATTACAATATATACTTGAAACATTTTGGGTATAGCATGTGAGTACATTATATACTTACAACATTTTGGTTTCAAAATAAGTGAAAACCTATATATGTAGGTTTATGCGTTGCAAGTCTTGTATGGGCGAAAAACTGGAACACGTAAACCTATATATAGTTTTGGGATTTACATTCATACTTAAACTAACCTATGAACTCACCAACTTTAATGTTGACACTTTTAAGCATGTTTTTCTCAGGTGAATTAGATGCTTGGCTTATTTGATGTGCAATGGAGTCTAGACAATCCAAGAATACTTTTCAAACGACACTTAGAGGTCGTTCTCTCATGACTTGTGCAATGGTATTATGAAGTAACGCTCCCGGAAACACATTCCGCTGCGACCCATTTTTGGTGGTGTTACAGATTGGTATTAGAGCCAAGGCTATAGAGAACTAGGTTGCATATTTTACCCTAGACTATAGCCATTTTCACAAACATTGCATACATCAAACATTTTCAAAGTACACAGATTTTCTATGGGATAGATGAACACTAGAGCCTTGTCGAGGTATGGTGGGTTGCACCATAGCCTCATGACCATACATGATATACATGCAATATGATAACGATGTGAAGTTAGATGAACGTAAAAGGTTCGAGTATTGGCATCGTGATAAGTAAATTTATTAAAAACTTAGGTCGAGACTGTGTAAACATTTCATGACTGAATCTCAAGATGTTTTCTTGTTTTTGATGAGTTGCGAAATTGAGCCATGACAGGTTGTTACACAACTCGAGGTGCTTGATAAAATCCCCCGCGGATGGTTAGGACTCGTGAGCCATTATGTGAAACAATTACGCGTAATTATAGTGGTAAGACCACTCTAGGAATATTTGTCTGATATGTGCAGACACACTACTTGCTTACTTGCGAACGTGACTTAGGTATATATATATATGTATAAATATATATATACTTACCATACCTTGTGTATTCTACAATTATTTATATAAGGGTTATTTATATAAATACTGGAGCATTCCTTTAGGCAAGGTAGTACTATAAGCTCATAGTTTTTAAATGATACCTAAACATTAAGTTATCAAATATGATATCTTAACCATCACCTATTTATGCCATGAGCGCACCATTTCCATATTAACCATAATCATTCACAACATCTATTTCGGAGCAATGACTTTTGAGAAATTAAGACTAATCTTACATTTTGGGAATTTTTTGAAGGAAATGGGCACCAAAAGAAGAAGCCAACAGGGTAACACCAGTTACAGATAATCCTACCATACCCCTTTCACAATGCCCAACTTCAGGCAATGATTGACCAAGGTGTTACTGCTGCACTGGCAGCACGTGATGCAAACAGGAATGGCGATGACAGCCATACTTCAGGAACGGGTGCCAGAAGGACCGAACGCGTTGCTCGAGATTGCACTTACCAGACGTCATGACGTGCCAACTCTGTATTTCAAAAGCACTGACGGAGTGGTCGACTACCCAAAATGGTTGATAGGATGGAGGGACTGTATTTCGCATAAGCAACTGCTCTGTGGAAAATCAGATCAAGTTCTCCACTTGTACTCTTTTGGCAGGAGCCTCTGACGTGAGTGAATTCCCACATTAGAATGGTTGGTCACTAATGTTGCGTATGCAAGACATGGGATCAGATCTGAGAAAAGAAAATGACTGACAAGTACTGTCGAAGGAACGAGATAAAGAAGCTCGAGGGAGTTGTGGAATTTGAAAGTAAAAGGTACCGATGTGACAGGGTACAACCAACGTTTCCAGGAACTAGCACTGCTGTGTGTTAGAAATGTTTCTGAGGAGTTGACAAGGGTGTGAAAGGTATATGTCGGTGGTTTTTTTGCCCGTATGATTCACGGAAGTGTTGTGGCGTCAAAACCAAAAACCATGCAGGGAATACTGAAATGCAACGATTTGATGGCTAAGAAGAAAAAAATCAGCACTTTTGCTGAACGTCAAGCTGAGAATAAGAGGAAACTTGATAACAACAACCAAGCTTAACAACAACTTCCCAAGAGGCAGAATGTGGTTCAAGTTTATGCCGCTGGGATTGGTGAAAGAAAAGAGTATGCTAGAACTCTACCGCTGTGCAACAAGTGCAAGTTTCACCACAATGGCCCGTTGCACTGTAAAATGCGCAAGTGTCTGCAATAGGGTCGTTCATTTGTACACGTGACTGTTGGAGTTCTGTGTACTAACAATCAAAAGAACCCTCACATGTTATGATTGTCGGAACAAGGGCATACAAGAGTGATTGCCCGAAAATTAAAGAACCGAATAAAACCATGGAAACCAAGCTGGAAGTATGGAAACACATTGGAATGGTGCTTTCCTTAGGAGGAGGGAAGAAAAAACCGATCAAGACCCTAACACCATTGAAGATGAGGATGAGCTTAAAAAGAACGTTTGTTCGCTTTGCCTAATAAATCCTAGTTGGAAACTATCATTGACTTTACCTCCTTAGGAGGTCGTTGTATTTCTATTAAATTTCACCTTGTACAAACAATTTCAAAATTACCATCAAAATCATGTGTTGTGTAATTTCGTCAAACCTTACATTTAACTTTCTACTGTGCAATGTCAAATTATAAAACACTTATTTTGACGAAATGAGGCATCGCATCGTTAGCCCTCAAATATACATGCATGATCAACTTATGTATAATTCATGATAAGGACCATGGTCATGCTGAGAGAGAGTAGTCACCCTAAAACCTGTCATCAAGAAACAACTTTCTAGTTATATCAAAGCTGTATGCACATTCATAGAACATATTTATCATAAAGAACCAAACTAATAATCATAATAACCGAGTAAACTCTTGACCATCATTAAAAATAAGCGATGGCATCTTACATCCAATTTCTAAGCCAAGATGCCGAAGAAAACTCACTAGTCGCCTAGGACAATTCGCTATCCAACTTGCTCGTCGAAAAAGGAGTTAGTTCTCACCATGAGAGGCGTATAGCCTTTAGATTCCGAAAATGACGAACGAGGTTATGCTTAAGGTTTTCGCCATTGGAAAGGTGTAGTTACGATTGGCAAACGGGGGAAGCTAAACCCCAGAGATGCTGGACCTTTCAAGGCATTGGCTAGGGTGGAAGCCCTTGCTTACAAGTTAAGCTGCCTCGAGAGTTAGGCAGGGTTCACAATACGTTTCATGAAGTGCTATTCCGATGACCCATTAGTCGTTCCGATAGATGGACTTCATATTGGTGCCAAGCTCCAGATTGTGGAGGAACCTGTAGAAATCATGGATAGAGAAGTCAAGCGGTTGAAGCAAAGCCGCTTTCCAATTGTCAAGGTTCGATGGAACTCGAGGAGAGGTCCTGAGTTCATATGGGAACGCGAAGACCGATTCCAGAAGAAGTATCCGCATCTTTTCACCAATCGCGCATCTTCTTCCAATGCCACGTCGTTAAGCCTTGAGGACAAGGCTCACTTAACGGGGGGAGACTATAACACCCCGTGTTTTAGGGTTATTGACGTCGTCAATAAATCCGCAATGTATCTTTTAGTATTGTACGCGTTTGTTTAAAATCGTAAACGTTAAGTTAAATCGCGTACGCCAAAAATTATCGTTCAATATAAACGGACATCAAATAATTAAATGTTCACATCAAGCAAGTATTAAATAATTATTTTGAGAATAATTATGGTCTTTGTTTATTTTATTTTTTTATCGTTTGCGTAAAGTGTTTACGTTTCGCGATAAATTAAGTTTAGGCATACCCGGAACCACAAAAATAATTCTACGCCTTACAATTAAATACCCACATTTTACCAATACATATAAGTTACTAAAATATATCACTATGTATCATGCATGTGCCGAAATTAATAGCAATGGTATACATGAATAAATAATTAGAGATAACTTCACCAAGTTGGCTTTGTACATCACAATGCATTAAAACAAAACCTTACCATGTTTCTTGACAAGAAACCAGATCCTTAAACCTCATTTGTGTCTTGGACCAAATACTTGCCCAAAAACTTTTGTCCATCTAACTCTTATAAGTGCAAGGAAACACATATAATAGCAAAGGCCTTAACATAAATCTAAAACAAAAAAACACTCTCTTTGGCTCTCTACAAGCCACGGCCTTTTAAAGCACCTAATACAATCATACAATTTTTCTTCACCTCATAAACATATTTTACACAAATACCTAAGGTATCCTAAGATGGTTCCAAGCATTAGTTAACCATATTCAAGCTTTAATCACGAAAAGGAAGCTAGGTTTATTTTAAGAAAATAGGGTTTTTCTTTTGGTGCAAGCTTTGGATTTTTTTCTAAACAAGGGTTTTTAGATTACATTGTCATTCATCATAATACACCATAAGTGTCATTATAAACCCTTTTTGTTCTTTCAATATCTTTTTTATATATGTTTAGTTCTTATTGTAAGCTTAAATAACAAGTAAGGATTTCTTAAATGTAAATGGAGTTTTTACTTGTAATTAGGATCATTTGAACACTAGTTTATATTGTGGAGTTATGCTAATTTCATGTTAAAAGGGCTAAGGAGAAAGTATTGTTCCATATAAAGTGGTGTAAAATTGATAACTACAAAAATCGTAAGGTAATAAAAGCAAGGTTAAATGCATGGGATTCAAACAAGGTCACTCAAAAATTCTGTCCAAAATTTGTATAGATAACTTATTATTTTATATTTTTAATAAAGTAGTATGATTCACGACGATTCGAAAAGGTAAGAACTTGTCAAACGGATTTATAACGAAATAGTTAGAGCGGAAATACGAGGTACTATATTCGAGGCTATAAAATCCACATTTTGTTAAGTTTGTGGTTTCTGTCAGGATTTTAAGATGGTATTTGCTGGCACTTTCGAGTCCTTTCGGCCTTCGGCCGAACATGAAAGTCGTTCGGAAGGGGGCTCGTTTTACTTCCTCGCGAGGTTCTTTAAGTCTAAAAACGAGTGATAACAGGTCGTAAGGCGGGGGCAAAATCTGGCTTGTTGTAATTAATACACTGCATCAGGATCTGATGCGAGGCTTTTTCGCCCATTTCGGTCGAGTTTCGTGTCTCGGGACAGAACTGGAAAAGTGTTCAAAAATATCGTTTTCGCATTTTTAATTAAAATCTCTATAGAACCCGAAGTCATGAAAATGTGATTTTGTGTCATTATAGTCGGCGTCGACTAGAAAATAAACCTTTATTTTTTTTTCTTTTTTTTTTTTTTTTTTTTTTTTCTTTTTTTTTATTTTTTTTTTTTTTTTTTTTTTTTTATTTGTTCTTTTTATTTTTTATTTTTTTTTTTTTTTTTTTTTTTTTTTTTTTTTTTTTTTTTTTTTTTTTTTTTTATTTTTTTTTTAACTACAGGAGTAACTTAATATACTACAGTAGTAACTACAACACTACCTAGGATGTAACTTCTTTACTACCGTGTAAGTAAATACAACACTACCAGGTGTATCTACTAATATACTACCGTAGTACTACAACCTTACCAGGGTGTAATCTAATACACTTAAGAGGAGTAACTTATTTTTACTACCTGTAGTAACTAAACACTACCACGGAGTAACTATTATACTACTGTAGTACTTACAAAACCACTACCAGGAGTAACTAAATATCTACCAGTTGTACTACAACACTACCAGTAGTAACTACTCACTACCAGGAGTAACTACAACCACTTCCAGGAGTAATAATTACTACCGAGTAGTAACTACACACTAGACCAGTAAGTAACTACTAACACTACCCAGGAGTAATACAAAACAAAAAAAACTATTTTTTTTTTTAACCCCCCCCCCCCCCCCAGGAGTAACACTAACAAAACACACTCACCCAGGAGTAACTAAAAACACTACCTTGGAAGTAAATACAAACATACCAGGAGTAAACTACATCCACTACCAGTAGTAAACTTACAATCTACAGGAGTAACTAAACCCTTTACCAGATAAAACTATAATTACATTATTCAGATATTTATAAAATGTTTTTACAATTAATAAATATGTTTTTACTCAAAAACAATTGATGGTGGTAGCTAAATAGACTTAGGCATGTAGAGATTATTCATGTGATTAGTATTATAGATCCTTAAATTAATAGGTTGCATTCTACGTTTTGCCCCCACATGGACGGCATTTATTTGTGATACAATTGGCAATTGCTCATCATCGAGGTGAGTTCATAGCCCCACGTTTTACATGATTTGTTTTATAAGTTTTGGGGTGAGAACATGCTTGTTTACAAATGCATTTATATGGTTGATAACAAATTGATTTACATACTCTTTTATATATCTCGCGATGAGATACACTACTTGGTTTACTTTTTGGACGTATACACATACTTGACTTTTAACCGAATGATTACGGATTAGCTTAAGTGAATTGAACTGGTAATTACCTGGAGGGTAATCGCGAGTGTTATGAAATAGATCTATTGGGGTTGATACTCCGTTCGGATGGATTGCTATCCTCGTTAGAGATCGAAAACTAACGAAGGTATTAACATTGTCGGAGCACAACAACGGACATACTGATGAATCTGATCCTTACGGTGCCGAAGTAAAGTGCCTTACTTATAATGAGTCTTAGTACCAGCAGTTCCATGACTTTGAGTAATCATAATCATTTCTCTTACATACTTGAAACTAATTGTACTCATTATAATATCTACTTGAAACCTTTTTTTGGATATTTGCTCATTTTACTATTATCTTAAAACATTTGGATATTTGTGTTCATTATATATTACTTGAATCATTTTTGGATATTGTGCTCATGATTAATATCTACTTTGAAAAATTTTTGGTTATTGTGTTCATTTTAATTCTACTTGATAACTTTTTTGGATATTGTGTTCATTTTATATCTACTTGAAACATTTTGGATCTCAGTTCATTACACATATATACTTGAAAAATTTTTGGATATTGTGCCTCATTATAATCTTACTTGAAAACATTTTTGGATATTGTGTTCATTTTATTAATAATCTATTGAAAATTTTGGGATATCTGTTATTACTATTATATTGCTTGAAAAATTTTGGGATTTCATATAGATACATATATATGTTAGGTTTTATGCCGTTGCAAGTCTTGTATGGGCGAAACTTGTAACACAGTAAACCTATATATATAGTTTTGGGATTTACATTCATACTTACAAAAACCTATGAACTCACCAACTTTAATGTTGACATTTTTAAGCATGTTTTTCTCAGGAGTGAATATTAGAGCTTGCTTATTTGTGTGCAAATGGAGTTCTAGACAATCCTAAGAAATTACTTTTCAAACTACACTTAGAGGTCGTTCTCTCATGACTTGTGCAATGGTATTATGAAGTAACGCTCCCGGAAACATATTCCGCTGCGACCAAATTTTGGGGGTGTTACAATTAGGGTTAGGATTAATGGTAGATTAAGGTTTAGGATTAGTGTTAGGATTGAGATTATGGCTTAGGATTAAAGTTTAGGGCTTAGTTTTAGGTTTAGGGTTTAGTTTTTAGTTGAAAGTGAAATTAGGGTTTAAGGGTTTTGTTTTAGGGTTTAGGGTTTTAGATTAGGGTTTAGGATGAATTAGGGTTTAGGTTTAAGGTTTAAAAGTCATGCATTAAGTGCTTGTACCTTGTGTTAAAATGGTATAAAGTTTAAACATGGTTTAGAAGCTTAAATGACCTAATTAGGTTTTTAGGCATTATTAACTTATACATTGAGCTTAAATAAGTTGTACCTTGACTTGGAGGGAAAATATGATTCAAATATTGTGCATTGTACACTTGTACACATGCTTGAAGGTTTGCACATTCATTTTTATATGTATACATATAATTAGGGTTCTTCTGGGTTTTGATGTAAAGTTATGTTTATGCTTGTTTTGAAATATCGTTTTTTGAAAAGTACGTTGAATGGATAATTGTATTGGTTAAATATAGAGGATATGGTACTTGACATATTAAGATGTTTATATGATATAAACATAGATATAGATGGCATTGATAGAGGTTGCGTGAGCTCGTTTACTTTAGAGATGCAAGTTATGTTACATTATGAGATAAAGCAAAAAACAATTCCCTGGGAGAAGGTGATATATTTATAATAGATGGATATTACATTGCATCTAATTTAATAGATGGAAAATTACATTGATAAAAATCACGGGTTGTTATATACGGGTTGTGGAACTCATATCTGTAATACGTCGCAGGGACTTAGAGAAAGTAGGAAGTTGAAACATGGAGCTTTAAGTCTGTACATGGGAAATGGAATGCGTGCAGAAGTTGAAGCTATTAGAAGTTTTGATTTAATTCTTCCTAGTGGTTTAATGATTGTATTAGACAACTGTCATTATGCACCTACTGTTACTAGGGGTGTTGTTTCAATTCCCCGTTTGGTTAAAAATGGTTATACTCGTACATTTACGAATTATGGTATTTCTGTTTCGAAACATAATGTGTTTTATTTTAATGCAATTCCATGTGATGGTATTTATGAAATAGATATGCATAATCTTTATCCAAATGTTAGTTCTATGTTTAATGTTAGCAACAAAAGAGCCAAACGTGCGTTGGACTCTTCATATCTGTGGCACTTTCGTCTTGGTCATATAAACAAGAAACGCATGGACAAGCTTCAGCGTGATGGGATCTTGCAACCCACTCATAATGAATCACTTGAAAAAATACAAGTCTTGTATATCTAGGAAGTGGCAAGTATGCCTTTTCCCACATCAAGTGGAAAGTGCTAAGGATCTATTAGGATCTTATACCTACTGATGTAGTGTGGCCCTTTTAGAACTGTGTCAGATGAGGGTGCCTAGTTACTTCAATCCACCTTTAACAGAACGATTTCAGTCGTTATGGTTATGTTTACTTGATGAAACATAAACATGAGGTATTTGAAACATTTAAGGTCTTTCAGACTGACAGTGAAATCCAACTCTGGTTAAAACAAGATTATGGATATTCGATCCGAACGCTCAAGGTAGGAGAATACCTGAGTCATTGAGTTTGTTAAACATTATGGAAAGTAGTGGGTATTGTATCCCAACTTACTCAGCCTTACTACACCACAACCTTTAATTTGGGTGTCTGGAGGAGGAAATCGTACTATACTTGATATGGGGTTCGATCCATGATGAAAATCTAACAAAAACTCTAACCACATCCTTTTGGGGATATGCTCTCGAGTCTGCAGCTCGCATTCTCAATATGGTTCCAACCAAGAAGGTTGAAAGTACGCCCTATGAAATATGGCATGGGAAAGCTCCCAAGTTGTCCTACTTAAGGGTTTGGTGTTGTAAGGCACTTGTGAAATGAGTGCGGTCCTGACAAACTTTGATCCTAGATCCATTAAGGTATCTTTGTAGGTTACCAAAGGAAACATAGGTTATTTTACTTCTACTATCCACTTGATGAACAAGATTTTTTGTTTGCTTGAATATGCTGAGTTCTTTGAGAATATCTCATAGTCAAAAGAAATCGAGTGAGAGTCATGGACTTCTCAAATCCAATAGGAGTGACGAAGGACTTAAATTAATTCAAGAAGAAGATACACAACCTTCTGAAAATACTAACAAAGAACATAATGAGGTCGCGCCTACTGAGGTCGAGCCCCAAAATGTTAGAGTTCCTATTCGTAGATCCGCAAGGATACCTCAAGCACCAGATAGATATGGCTTCTATGTTGATGTTGAGGAACATAAATTAGGGGATCTTAATGAACCACCTAATTACAAGGCTGCATTATCAAATCCTAAATTTTAAAATTGGCTTAAAGCTATGAATACGAAAATACAATCCATGAAAGATAACCAAGTGTGGATTTTGGTTGATCTTCCTCCTAATGGTCGAACTGTTGGGAGTAAATGGCTTTTCAAGAAAAAGACTGACATGGATGGCAAGGTACACACCTTTAAAGCTCGTTTGGTAGAAAAAGGCTATTCCTAAACCTACGGTGTAGATTATGGGGAAACCTTCTCTCCTGTTGCAGACATTAGAGCTATAAGGATTCTTTTAGCCATAGCCGCGTACTATGACTATGAGATTTAGCAAATGGATGTCAAAACTGTCTTTTTAATTGGTCACCTAAGAAAGGACGTATATATGGTGCAACCTGAGGGGTTTGTGGATCTGAAACATCCCAACAAAGTATGTAAACTTCAACGTTCCATTTATGGATTGAAGCAAGCATCTAGAAGTTAGAATAAGAGGTTTTACGTAGAAATAAAAAAGATTGGTTTTACTCAAAATCCTGATGAACCATGTGTATATCTCAAAGCTAGTGGGAGTAGCGTTGCTTTCCTAGTCTTGTATGTCGATGACATATTACTCATGGGAAATAACGTTACAATGCTGCAAGAAGTTAAATCTTGGCTTTGTAAGTATTTTCCTATGAAAGAATTAGGAGAAGCATCATACATCCTTGGAATCAAGATCATACATGATAGATCTAAGCGGTTGATTGCTCTTAGTCAAAGTGCTTATCTAGAGAAAACCCTAAAGAAATTTAGGATGGAAAACTTCAAGAAGGGGTATACGCCAATGATAGAAAAGCCTGACTATAGTAAGTCTTAAGGTGCTGAGTTCCTTATGCTTCGGCTATAGGTTCAATCATGTATGCCGTAAGATGTACTAGACCTGATGTTGCCTTTGAGCAAAATTTGTGTAGTTGTTTTCAGTAAAATCTTGGAGAGATTCATTGGACTGCTGTTAAAACTATTCTTAAGTATTTGAGGAATACTAAAGATATGGTTCTTGTGTATGGGGCGAAACCTAAAGCTGAGCTGAAAGTATCTTGTTATGCTAATGCTAGTTTTTAAACTGATAAGGACGATACCAAATGTAACACCCCCAAATTGGGTCGTAGCGGAATAAGGGTCCGGGGCGTGTTACTTCTCAGATCAATAACACAAGATAATATAAGAACGACTAAAAAGTCGTTTAAAACTGATACATTGGATTTAATAAAGTATGCGTTACAAAAGCCCGAAGCTTTACTTGTTTACTTGTTATTATTACAAAGATTTCCAGCCCTTAGCAGATATACAAAATGTAATGTCGAACTAAATCTTAATTGCATGACTTCAAAATATAACCACCAATGTATCCTTCACACTCGTGCTTAATGCTCTCCTGAGGAAAAACTTTGCATTTAAAAGATCTAATAAAGTTGGTGAATTTCATAAGGTTTATGTAAATTGTATATGCAGGACCGCAAAGATTTCCCTTGTGATTAATGCACAGAGGCAGACATCACAAAATGTAATTAGTTTCTAAGCTCATTGGACACCGGAAAAGCTCTCGACATAAATGAATATAATATATAAATATTGCCTACATTGCCCGTGATGATGTTCAACCCGTAACATCCAAAATCCGACATGATATACGTTCGTTTCCAGTGATAGCTAGTCACCCGAACGGGGAGGTCAATCCCAAATAGATCTATCTATAATCATTCGTGCTCACATTCCAGTAATTGACAGTTCATGATTCATGGGCATAGTGGGTTATCGCTACTTAGGCAAAACGTAATCATGATAAAATGTACACTTGTGTCCAATTTGTAAAACATGCATATGTTTCTCACCCCAAAAACTTGTAAATTAATAATTGTAAAACATGGGGCTATGAAACACCTCACTCTCCCCACTCGAGTGAGTAAATGATAATAAATTATAACCAAGTAAAAACGCCGTCAACGCAACGCCCGAATGAACCTGTTATTATAGGTCGGATCCGTATTATAGTACGTTGTCTAAACAACAACCATATATAATTCCTTTATCAGTTTCATCGTGGTTTATCGTTCGGGGCTTATCATAATTAATAGGGTCATGACATGACGTTTCGAAGGAGTTTAGACACTTTAAATCGTAAATCTCAACAATCGTCATACACATCGAATCGAAGCCTATTATGAAATTTCCTCTAGTAAATAATAGCACTTTGATAAACTAATAACATATATATTTCTATATAGGCGTATATCCCATCTAAGTTTCGAAGTGAACATCGTACTCTCTTATATAGTAAAAAACATTTATAATTTCGGCCTTTTAGCAAAAAAAACGACATAACTTTGCTATCGTTTATTAAGCGACTCGTTTCTGGCTGTTTCTTACGCCCACGCTTTCGTATTAAGACGATTGATCATAAAATCCCATTTTTTAGGTTTTTAGTTTCTGTGTAGTATAGTGTTTTACTGATCTAAACAGCTATAAAATCGTTTTTATACTTTTAATTAACGTTGAAACCGGTTTTATTCGTTATCTTATTGTTATAGTCGTTTTTTTTTAGCGATTCTTTCAAACCACGTCTCGTAATTGAAAGTTTTATCATATTATTGATGTTTACAAAGTTATGTTTGTACCATGAATAGTAACTTTTTATGTATAAATTTGTTTTTAAAGTATTTTAGTGTCGTAAACTCGTAACTAGGCGTATCTTCTTCGGTTATAATCGGTTTATTCAAGTTCTTTCATGCTCACGATCTTGGACAAGTAGTATCTTATAAAATCTTAAAAACATGTAGTGTTAAATCTGACTTCAAACAGGTCCCTTTTGATATTTTGCATATAATGTGTTTAAAAACTTGTTTTTACAATTTTTAGCTTAAACCACTTTGTTTATAAGTCCATTACAATACTTATTATTCTTTATTTCTTACATATATAAGTCCATAGTTCATATTGTATCCATGTTCAAGACAAAAGTCCTCTAACTCACTTTTAATCACTACTTTATAAAAGAAAACCCTAACTTTGCACATATTCATTTTTATACTTAAACACCGTGTGTACAAGAGTTATAATCATTTTAACAATTCATAATAGCATCCCATATAACATGTAAATAAAAGTTCACAAAATATTGATATAAGTAAAAATCCCTTTGATCATAAGTAAAAATTCATTTTACATATTCAAAAGTACCCTAGATGGTGATTTAACTAAGTAAAGCATATGAACACATAAAACCTTAAATATGAAAAGGTAAAGCCTTATATATAACCTTGTTTGGATGAGTAGAGAAAAGAAAACCAATCACACCCTTGTGATTTAAACTCTTGGCTTGAAAAATTAGAATGAAACCCTAATTTTTCCCAAGTAAACCCTTTCTTTCTTTTCTTGATTCCTTCCTTGCAAATGGTTAACCAACTCTTGAAACCTTCTTAGAATACCTTAGATATGATGTGTGTATGCTTGTATAATAATATAAAATTAAGCTATGGTTTGTGTAAGATTGAGGTTTTGAGCCGTGGGGTATGATGAGAACAAAGGAGGAGTTTTGTGATGAAATAAAGTGTATGAGTCCCTAGCTCTCATATGCATGCATATATATACTACTTGGGGACTCATGAAGATATTTCTTATGTCTAGTGGAAGTATGCAAGGTGGAGGGATATGGAAAGGAAGTGGAAGCTCACTTTGGATAAGTTTTGGCTAGTCATAGATGAGTCATGGTTCAAGTTGTATGCTAGATCTTTTAGGAAGATATTTGTGATGGTTCTTGGTCTCATCTTGGCTTTCCTAGTCATATTACACGAAATTTATGTATATGTATAAGTTAGATATGCATTTGACCATTTATATAATGTATTCTTGCATTATTTGAAGTATAATGTAGTATAGACTTGGAAAAATGTATAACTTGTACATTGTAAGTTATGATTTGAATTCCTTCATGAAGAATATGTATAATGTGATAAATACTTGAAGTTTTAAATAAACTTTAAGTATTGAGTATAAATTTTGGGTATTTGATGAAGCGTAGATAAGTTAACGTGCTTCCGGGAAGGCTTAAACGTACTTTATCGCGAAACGTAAACACTTAACGTAACCAATAAAAATAAAATGTGCAATGATAATAATTATCCTCTAAATAATCATATAACACTTGCTTGATGTAAACATTTAATTGTTTAATGCCCGTTTACATTGTATGATCATTTTCAGTTTACGCGATTTAGCTTAACGATTATGATTTAAAAGCAAACGCGTAAAACCCTAAAAATAATTAGTGGATTAAATAATGTCATACAATGACCTAAAACACGAGGTGTTATAGTCTTCCCCCGTTAAATGAGCCTTGTCCTCAAGGCTTATCACACGGCACTTGATGATGGTGCGGTCTTGGTGAAGAGGTGTGGATATTTCTTCCTGAATTGATCTTCACGTTCCCACGTAAACTCAGGACCCCGCCTAGAGTTCCATCAAACCTTGAAAATTAGGACACGGTTTCGCCTTAATTGCTTGACTTCGCGATCCATGACTTCCACAGGCTCTTCAACAAAATGAAGCTTGTCATAGTGGGGGCTATGGGCTCTATGTCGTTCTTAACTCCTTTCTCGGTCATACCAGGGGAATTAGGTACCCTATGGAAACTTATCTTACTCTTTCCAAACCTTAGAGTTATGGTGCCTTTATGAAACTTAATTGCGGCCTTGGCCGTTGTCAGGAATGTCGTTCCTAAGATGAAAGGCCTCTTTTCGTTTTCCTTTATATCCAAAATCACAAAATCTACAGGATATACATGTTCAGCGACCTCAACTAATACGTCCTCAGCAATTCCTAAAGGGTAAATGTACGAGTGGCTAACTAATGAGAGTCTAATGTCTGTCTCGGCAGGCATCTCGTTGGTAAGTTTCATATAAGTAGAGTAGGGCATGACGTTCACATCGGACCCTTGATCGACGAGGGCGTTCACGTGCTTAAGGCCCCCTATGCTGCAAGGTATTTCGAAATTCCCTCTGACATCCTCTTTCTTTGTTATTTTCTTTTTAAGGATCGCTTCATAAACAGGCCCCCGAGGCAACACATTATATGTCTTTCCTTTTACCTTCCTAACTCAGGCCCTAGATAGAGAGTCATTGAACCTATTATTATCTACTAGTCCCTCGATTAGTTTTTCATTAATCCTATGCTTTAGATAATATTCTACATGCTGAGAACTGAGTACTTCTTCTACTTCTTTCCTTTTAGCCTTTTTTATCGATTTATTTTTAGTTTCATTACTCCTTTCGGCTTCCATCACTAGTATTTCCGTTTCTGTTATGGTAGGCTTTTCAGTGTTGTCGAGTGTCTCATTCGTCTTGTCACTCCTTTCTTCCTCTCCTCTTGCTAGAGAGATAGAGTTTACGTTCTTGGTGACGGGGAATTTGGCTTCTTCCCTTATCAAGACTTTTTCAGGGGCTCTGCTGGTCGTAAGTTCCTTGAGAAGTCCGAACATTTTAGTTATTTTGTCATTGATCTCCTCGTGTTGTTTGAAAATGGCGTTCTCAAATCTTTCCATTCTTTCGGAGTGTGCTGCCATGTAGTCCTTTACTCGAGCCTCAAAAGTAGTTCCTAATGCTTAGGGTCTGTACGTTCACGTAAAGTAAAGGGATTCAGCTTAAACGGCTCGTTATGGTTTTGCGGGCGAGGGTTAGAATGGACTACATTAGCATAAGCATGAGGTATGTGTGTTGAGCTCCTAGGGGTTGGTTGCGATCCCTTTAGTAAGAAGTTAATCTGGTCTTCGAGCTCAAGAAGACTTCGGTTAGGCGTCTTTGAGATTCCTTGAGGTGTAGAAATAGCTTTGACCGATTTGACGAATTCTTTCGTGTCATTCCAACCCTCATGGTTTTAGAGATCGAGGTTCTCAATGATTTCCCAAGATTCGTCGGCATTTTTATTGCGGAGTTTGCCACCGGTGGCGCGGTCAATCTCGCACTTAAGATGAAAGGAGACATGATCAGAAAAAATTTGGATTTTAAGCCAACGATCGATGCCATGATGAGGGAATTTTTGGAGTAAGTCCTTGAAACGAGTCCATGCTTCGGATAGAGATTCTCTATGATGTTTTTGGAACATCAGGATATCATTGCGGAGTTTTGCAGTCCTTCCCGGTGGAAAGAATTGAGCAAGGAATCGGGTAGTAAGATCCTCTCATGTGGTGATGGATCCTGTTGGAAGACGTTCAAGCCAACTGCTAGCTTGATCGCGAAGGGAAAATTGAAATAAACGCAGGCGCGTT
>BQNB010105566.1:0-23576 GCA_026074375.1 Tanacetum coccineum
ATTTAAGTCTGGGATTGATTTACTTTTATGTGGTTTATGCATTTGCGTGTATGACATTGCTTAATAATGCAAGACTCCTTTATCTTGTGTTGGGTATTGTTATGACACATAGTATCCTCTGTGATTGTTTTCTTTTCCTTTTAGTATCTCTATAGTAGACGCCATTGTGTTGTAATGATATCCATGAAGTTCCACCTCGTGCTTCCGCCTTGGCGGGGTGTGACACCGGATGTCAAAATTTCTCCTTATATGATATAGATGATATAAATTGAAACACCAAAGTCAACTAAGTCACGATGTCATAATTATTCCCTCTAAGTGGTCGAAATGATAACACCTAAGTCAACTAAGTCCTAAATGTACACATTTCTTTCTGCAGAATACTGACTATCTTAAGGAATCATCATACTTATCAAACCTATGTGTACCTCTTTTGTCAACTAATTCTACTCTCCTTAAAAAAATAAGCTTAGTGATTAACCGTTTGAGGAAGCATTTCTTGAATCAGTAACCAATCTTCTCGCGTTTAGAATAAATCTTCTTACAACACTTCCCCCTGGTATCTCAAATTACGTATACTAAAAATAGCAAGATATCTCTTCCCCATGTGGATGAAATAGTGCACCCGAAAGAAACAAGTTAAAACACTGATTTTCTCTGTGGTTATGACATTCGTCTTCCCGGAATGGCCTAAAATCAAAGAAGGCTATGGACACTATCACGTGTATTTGTTGTACATTCTAGTGTGTCTACTCCTTCCCCCTTGTTGGTTTCGATACCTCGGAATCAGCAAAACCTTGTACGCACATATACTTGAGATCGTGTTCGAAGAATTAATAAGCTTAAATCTATTCTGTGAGAATCAACTTCAAGGCATTTAAAACTATGAAAGTATTTCCAAGCATTCCTAAGTCTTTTACAAACTATGAGGTGTTGGCAATATTGATCGTCTGTAGTTTAAAGCCTGAATTCACTAAGTCTCAAAGTGCAAATAAGTCCCTAAAGTTTGAAACAAATGACATCTAAAGCTCTTGTAGTTAATATAAATTAACTCCCCTTGAAATTGTTATCCGTCATTATCAAAAACTTTATCCGTTTATTCTGTGACTTATTTTGAAAGACCGTTTTAAAAGATTATTTGATGACGCTTTCTCCCCCTCAAATAATGACCCGTTTTCTATTTAAAGAGTTGTTGTCATTGTTTGAGTGGTCGAATTGTCTTTGAAAATCTTTTTGTGATTACTGAAAACACTGATTCATTATGAAGACAACTTTTTACCAATAAAAATAAGATTTCTCTTATTTTAACAAAGAAATGCATTGACACGTACATTAATTTGTATACAGGAAGCACGGGTTGTGTTGCAAAGTAAACACAAGTCTTTGCATGGTCATAAAGTAGACCATGCCCGAGAATAAATTCCCGCTGAGAGGTCAAATTTTCTTTTTGAAATACTTGCCTTTAAGATGATGACCGGGTTGCTATCTGAAATAATAGCAAGCCATGTTTGACATGTTTTGAAAACTTTTGAAGGCCGAACTTCATTTACAGCCTCGTATCATTATTAAATGACATTTTGTTAGCCTTAATTATATTAAGTCAAACAAGAATGTTATCGGTCTTAGAAGTCAAAATAAGTCTTGTATTGTAATAGGCTAGTCGGGTTCAACGGGCTTGGATTGTAATCTAATATTATCCGTTTAGAAGCCCATACGCCTCACTTAAGGCAAAAGGGTATAAATATCCCTTCACCACACTTGGTGAAGGGTGTTGGTTACTTTTCTCACACACTTGTAACTCTCCATCTCTAAAATCTAACTTTCTTTCTTGTTTCTCTCTCTACTTTCTCTCTCTAAGATTCCATCTTATTTTCTAGCATTTTGGTAAAGAATATAGTTGTGTAATGGATTAAACTAGTGGGATAACATGTGGTACCAGAGCTAAAGGGGTGTTTAGTGATTAAATTTCGTGGGTTTTTGTTGATTTTTTTTCTTTGGTTCGAAATAAAGAAAAAAGCAAGAAAACAAATCAACTTTGATCTTTGTTTCGTGGTTAAAAGTGTTAAAGACTTGTACTTTTGGGCTTAGATCACTTCCTTGCATCATTACTAAGTGGTTTTAACATCATTTCGTAGCTTACAAGAAAGTTTGAAGATTTTTTCTTGGCTGCGTTTTGCCTAACTGAAGGAGTGTTCGTCGTTGCGTTTTGACAAAAGTCGTTGCGTTTTGACAAAAGTCGTTGCGTTTTGACAAAAGTCGTTGCGTTTTGACAAAAGTCGTTGCGTTTTGACAAAAGTCGTTGCGTTTTGACAAAAGTCGTTGCGTTTTGATCAAGTTCATTGCGTTTTGACTCATTGCGTTTTGATCAAAAACATTGCGTTTTGACTCGTTGCGTTTTGATCAAGTTCATTGCGTTTTGCTCGTTGCGTTTTGTCTACAGGTTGCGTTTTGAAGACCATCATTGCGTTTTGACTAAGACGTTACTCTGCCCAATTAATTTATTGATTGCGTTTTGACCAAGATTCGTTGCGTTTTGACAAATAGCACTGCGTTTTGTCTAGAAATCTTGTGTGAAGAAAAGGGTTTCAGTAAAACTGCCATAACTTTTGATCCGTAAGTCCGTTTCAGGCCCGTGACCTCTCAAATCGAAGAGAAAAACGAGACGGATTACGCTGTAACCACCCTTTAGCTGGTTACGGATTTTTCGAGGCCCAAAACCCTCGTTTACTATGAGTTATTGACATTTTTCATTTTTTTGGAATTTGTGTTGGACTTTAATTCGGACTAAAAGGACAATTACTCAACACAACAAACACAACCAATCAAACCAACAATCAACTTAATCATACTTGAAATGTCAATTAATTATTCATTCACGGTTTCTTCTTGATTTTGTAAAATCCCGCGAAAGATACGATTCTTTTCTCGGTTTTAATCAAAGATTTGTAAAATCCCGTGAACGTTAATTCATTTAAAACCACAATCAATCACTTCATAACACTTAAGATCCGATATCCATTTACAACAACTTCATCAAAATGTCAAATTCAAATACCAATTTGCAAACTCAATCATCAAATGCTCTTCATAATGCTATCATGGAAGCGGGTAGCAAAGATCGTCCACCAATGTTGGCACCGGGTAATTACGTTCAGTGGAAATCCAGAATCAAGAGATACATTGACACCAAACCTAACAGTGAACTCATCCACCATTGTCTCCAAAATCCACCATACACGTATCAATGGGCTGAGAAGACAGTTCCAGTTGCTGAAGGTAGTTCTGAAACAACTACAGAGAGGTATATGGAGAACTATAAGAACGTTTCACAAGATATACGAGATCAACTGAATGCTGAAGCTGAAGCCGTTCAGATCATTCTCACAGGGATAGATAACGATATCTACTCCACAGTTGATGCTTGTCCGAATGCATGTGAAATGTGGAAAGCCATTGAAAGGTTGAAACAAGGTGAATCAATCAATGTTCAAGATCTTGAAACCAATTTATATTGGGAGTTTGGAAAATTCACATCACGGGATGGTGAATCACTTGAATCGTATTACTCACGGTTTTACAAGATGATGAATGAGCTTGTCCGAAATCAGTGTCACGTTACTAATCATCAAGTGAATGTCCAGTTCTTACTTCAACTACAACCAGAATGGCAAAGGTTTGTGACACTTGTTAAGCAGAGTCAAGAGCTGAAGACTGTCTCCTATCACAAGCTTTATGACATTCTGAAGCAACACCAGAATGAAGTCAATGAGATAAGAGCTGAAAGACTAGCACGTACTGCTAATCCACTTGCACTTGTTGCTCAACAACAACCAGTTTACCATCATCAAAACCATCCTACTCAAAACACTCAATATTCCTCCACCAGATCGCAACAGTCTACCAGAAACAGAGGAAAAGCAATTGTTACCTCTTCTGCTCCTACTTATGATCCAGAACCTGCTACGGTTACTGAAGATGAGGAAATGTCAAAGGAAAAGGAGATTGACAAACTCATGGCTTTAATTTCTCTCTCGTTCAAGAAAATCTACAAACCTACCAACAACAACCTTCGAACTTCATCAAACACCAGTCGAGCTAATCAAGATAATTCTCCAAGAATCAACAGAGGAACTGGGTATGATAATCAGAGGGCAGTCTATCTCTCGATTCACGTAAGAGCACAATTGGTGGCATACTTTTAGGTGGTGATAAGTTAGTCTAGCTGGTCATCCCCAAAAAGCAGACTGCACCTCAATGTCAACAGCAAAAGCCGAGTATTGTTCCTTGTTATCTTGTGCTGCCACAAGTTTCTATGTTGAGAACATCCCCCCCCCAGCTCACAGATTATGGCTTCCACTTTGATAAAATAGACCTATGTATTGTGACTCATAGGCAGCCCTAGCCATCTCGTGCAATCAGTCTCATTCTCGTACCGAGAACATCGATGTTAATATCACTTCATAGCAACAGTTGAAAAGGGTATTGTTGAATTATTCTTTGTCGGAACTTAATACCAGTTAGCTGATCTGTTTACTAAAGCCTTTATTCGGAATTAGTTTAAGTATCTTGTCATATGACTCGGTTATGAGATGTTTGGACGCCAGATAACTGGAATTCTGGAATTGAATCTGCTTGATCCATCAAACATCAATTTGTAAATATTTTTATTCTCTCTTTATTTTTGATTTATAATTGCAAAAAAAAAAAAATACAAAAATATAAAACAAACAAAAAGAAAATAGAAAAATATAAAACCTAGAAAACAAAATATAAAATCAAAAAATTTCAAAAATACCAAAAAAAATCTTCTCGACATGTCTCTTGGAATCGATAACTTTTACGTACCTAGAAATGTTGATTAACATCGACACGGGCGTGTAAATGAAGTGCGAATTGAAGTTTCAATATGCTTTCAAAACAGTCATTTCTAAAGTTTCTCAATGACATAACATTTAGTGCTTAACTCTCTCGAATGTAACAGGAAGGTACGCCTCAGTTCGCTTACTCTAAAATAGAAGATAATCTTCTATCACGTTATAAAACGTGAAACACAATTTTTTAAAAAAGAACTTTTCAAATGTCAAAATTGACTACAATATAAATTTGTGTTATTTTTTCCCATAAAAAATTGTCTTTGTTAAAATTGTGTGTTCAACACTCCTTTTCTCGAATAATTTTCAAAGAATTGTAGTACGTAGAATGTCATTTTATGTAAATCAATTTCTGAGGGGGAGCTTTTTAAAATAAAGCCTTTTAATGTGTTGGGTACATCTCATAAATGTCCAATTTATTTATCCAAACACATTTTGTGAATTAAAATTTGGAAACTTATATTGTCAATTAATAATCAAACATTGTTTTCACTAAAGGCTTGCTCACTCCGTCTTCAACATTTTGTGTGTCAATCAATTTTTCATTCAAAGACAAGTTTTAATAAATATTGGTATCCCCACGTAACTTTGTAAAGGGAGCTATCGAATCGAATTCATGCAAAATCGTGGTGATAATTTTTCTCCCCATGGAATTTTTTTCATGTCAAATTTTAATCAATTGGTATTAGCAAATAACTAAGTGTTTTATTATTAACAATAAGGTAGAAAATTTGATTAAAAATATGCTGATTGACGAATGTGATCTTTAAGACTCAAAGTGCAACACTTCCTCAAGTGCTAAGACAAATTTGAATCCTCTGAGCACATGTTAGGGGGAGTATTGAAATAACAATGTCAAAAAATGGTTTTAATGTTCATCTCATACCCAACACCTATTAAATTCACGACGATTCTAAGTCATAAGGTGGTTAATGTTAGGTATAAGTCCTATGATCTAACCAGAACTGGAGGGATCTACCCAAGGACACTCCTAATAAAAAAGCAGTCCTTAGGTATAGATTGAATGATTTGGTATAAGTGAAGAATACATTAAAAACATAAACTTTAACGTTTTTGACACAAAAAATTGGAAATCAATATTCTTAGTACAAAACCCTCTTTTTAACCAAAAAGACTCAAAAAGATGATATTTTTTATGGTTTTTGAAAGATTTTCTTGTACTTCTAGTCTATACTAAGATAACTAAGAAAGAAAGTTAAAAGCTTTATAGTTTTTAAACCCTCAAAAAGTGAAAACTTTTTGAATGGATTCGAACAAAAAACACTAGTAAAACAAGTAGACAAAACACACACAAAACCTACACAAACACCCCATGGCTCTTGATACCAATTGTAGAATATATTAACACATGTATGATAGGATTCACTTTGGGTTTATAGAGAGGGAAAGAGATGGTTGGATGAACACTTAGAGAGAGAAAGAAAAAGTATAATATTAGCTTAGTGTAATGTGAGAAATGAACAACCAACACCCTCTCCATGTGTGGAGAGGGTTTATATATGTCATACCAAGGCCGTCCATGGGCCCTTAGTGGGCTTGTCCATGGGCCTTTGGCCCGGTTAGCTTACTAACATAACATTACTAATTACTACAAGTTATGACTACCTATATTAGAAGTGACTAATACTTTTCCGTATTTCTAACACATTTTTCTAAATCAGCACAATCAACTGTAAAGAGGCCCTATCAAATAAGAACATCATTAACTAACAAAAATTCTAGCCAAAAAGTTAATACTGCTAAGGGAAAATTTTATACTGCTAGGCCAAAAGCAGTTAATACTACTAAGCCAAATTCAGCAGTAGTTAATGTTGTGAGGGCAAATCAGGTTAATGTTGTTAAGGCCTCAGCATGTTGGGTTTAGAGACCTACCAAACTTAATAGTGCATCAATTACTTTGAAGAAACATAATTATGTTGATGCACGAGGCAGATCCAAGTCAGTGATGGCTTGGGTCCCCAAAGGAAACTAATTTCCTTATTTTTATGTGCAGGGTCATCCACAAAAAGAAGATCAAGGCTATGTTGACAGTGGATGCTCAAGGCACATGACAGGGAACATGTCCTATCTCTCAGACTTCAAGGAATTTGATGGAGGATATGTTACCTTTGGGGGAGGAGCCAAAGGAGGGAAAATTACTGGTAAAGGAACTCTTAAAACTGGTAAGCTTGATTTTGAGGATGTGTACTTTGTCAAGGAGTTACAGTTTAACCTTTTTAGTGTTTCACAGATGTGTGACAAAAAGAACAGTGTTCTTTTTACTGACACTGGATGTTTTGTTCTGTCTCCTGACTTTAAGTTAGCTGATGAAAGTCAGGTTTTACTTAAAGTTCCTAGAAAGAACAATATGTACAGTGTTGATATGAAGAATATTGTTCCTAAAGAGAGTTTAACTTGTCTTGTTGCAAAGGCCACACTTGATGAATCAATGCTATGGCATAGGAGGCTAGGTCATGTAAATTTTAAAACTATTAATAAACTTGTTAAGGAAAATCTTATGAGAGGTTTACCTCGGTCTTAGAAAGTCAAACTAGGTCTTGTATTGTAATAGGCTAGTTGGGTTCAACAGGCTTGGATTGTAATCTAATATTGTCCTTGTTTCAGGCTCAAAGCCCAAGTTTAGCCAAGCCTAGCCCGTTAAGAAAGCCCATGAGCCAACTAGAAGGCTAGGGTATAAATATCCCTTCACCACATTTGGTGAAGGGTGTTGGTTGTATTTTTCCTATCACTTGTAACTTCCCATTTTTCTCTAATCTAACTTTCTTTCTTGTTTCTCTCTCTACTTTCTCTCTCTAAGATTCCATCTTATTTTCTAGCATCTTGGTATAGATTATAGTTGTGTAATGGATTAAACTAGTGGGATAACAATATTCTTGGACATATATTAGAGGACTATAAATATACACAAGTTAGTGTACTAATCGTAAAGTAGAGGACTTGTAGTAATTTAATTAAGTGAAAAAGTGTATAAAATAAGTTTATAAAATTAGTTATATAAAAACAAAAAAGCTATTGTTTAATTTGACAAATAAAATAATTATTATATCTTTTATAAAAATAGCACATATCATGACAATTTTAATGATATAGAGAACTCAAAAATCTAAATTATAACGAAGAAGTTACGCTATTTATAAGTTTACAATAAAAAGTATTTTTATAAAAGTAATTTTATAGATAGAACTTTTAATTACGAAGACATGGACATAAGAATCACTAAAAACCGAATTAAAATGAATGAGTTATATAATTTTACAAAAATAGTAAAAGTCACTGTTCATCAGTAGCTAAAATATTATAAATGTAATATTTGATAGATTTTCTTAATACAAAGCCGTAGGCATAAAGAACGTATAAAACGGAGTTAAAACGAAAAAGATATAAGGTTTATAAAACCTTATGCACTATTTTTATATTTGTGCACTATTTTTGTGAAATCAATTAAACTAATTATATAATATTATTATATAATTACATAAAAGTATTAAAACAACTAGTATTAATAAGCGATCTATTATTGGACAAGTATAACATTTTTACAAACACAAATACATGAACGTTTCTTTTACAAATTGGACGCAAGTGTACATTTTAACATGATTACGTGTTTGCCTAAGTAGCGATAACCCACTGAGCCCATTATCATGAACTGTCAATTACTTGGTGTAAGCGCGAATGTTATAAATAGATCTATTTGGGATTGACCTCCCCGTTCGGGTGAGTAGTGCTCATTATGCCGGCTTTCCGGACAACGGACATATACCATGTCGGATTTGGGATGTTGCGGGTTAGAACATCATCAAGGGCAATGTAGTCAATTTATATTGCAATTCATACATGTCGAGCTTCAGTGTCATGAGCTTAGGGAAATGTAATTACATTTTTTTGATGTTTGCATATGTTGCATTATCATACACTTGGAAATCTTGCGGTCCTACATTATATTTACATAAACCTATTAATTCATCAACTTTTTGTTGACGTTTAAAGCATGTTTTTCTCAGGTCAATAAGGTACAAGTGCAAGGGATACACTGGTGGTCTATCATTTTGGGAGTTATAAATAAAGATTTAGAGGCATTACATTTTGGGGATATTTGTTATGATCTAAAATCTTTTTATTGAACAAGTTAAGCCGTTGAGCTTTTGTATTAAACATTTTATGAAATCCAATGTATCATTTTCAAAACGAATCATTTAGAGGTCGTTCTCTTATATACTTGTGCTATTGATCTATGACGTAACGCTCTCGGACCCTTATTTTGCTGCGACCCTATTTGGGGGTGTTACAGATTGGTATCTAGAGCCAAGGTTATAAGGAACCAGGTCAAATGTTTTTACTTGGAATATAACCATTTTCAAACATTGCATCATACAAAGGGGTTTTCACGGGGCATACACTCACTAGTTGTTGCATTAGTTGGTCATACTAAATGCTGTCATGATTGATATATGTGTTATATATACTATGTATATTACTATAAGGGTCTTATATTGATACTTATATAAGCTACTTTTGTTTTGTCACAGATATAGTCATGTCATCAGATGAGGCATCATCTATGGTTACCTACACATCGATATCGAGTGATTACGAGGAGCCGTCATACGCAGGTTCTCCTGGAGTTGTTATCTTTCTATATGACGGACTGCCTATGCAACCAGTGGACCCACATGTAGAGGCCACTCTTTAGGCCTCACCATCTTCGGATTACATGCCTGGCCCTGAGGAGCCAGAGCATGCACCGCTTTTACCGGACTACGTACCAGGACCAGAGTACCCCGAGTACTTGGTTTAATCTGATGCTGAGATTCCCGTTGAGGATTAGCCTTATGCTGCTGATGCTTCACCCACAACCCTATCTTTGGGCTGCATTGCTAATTCCGATCCGGAGGAGGATCCGGGGGATAAGTTAGAGGATGGTTGATTCGGGCAAAATAGGATATATAATATATACCTAAAATACCTAAATATCAATAATAGTTTAAGATAAGAATTCTGTGAGGATTCTAAAGAAGATTACTTTTATCCAAAGTAAAATTTAAAAAAAAACTTTTCGAGTCGTATCCCGACGAGGTGTGAATTGAGAATCGGTAACGTTCGTGATCGCGCGTTTTGAATAGTTTTAAGATTTTGATTTGGATTTCCAATTCTACAAATGAAAATGCATAAAATCATATAACGACAAGTAAAAACACGTAGCAATTAAAGCAAGTAAAAATAAAGCACGAAAACGTTAACGGAATTTAATAAAACGTCATTTAAGCAACTAAAGCAAATTTTAACCCTACAACTTCAAATTTAATTTTTAAAATCCTAAATGACAAAAGAAAATTTTTAGAAAAAGATTTTTTTTTACTTTTATATTATTTATTATGATTTAAACACTAATTTAATCTAAATTAAATATAAAAAATAGCAAACAATTATTTAAAAATCTAAAAAATTACAAAAAATACTTTGACTATTTTAGAAGCTAAGATAATTATAATTTTGAAATAAGCTATTTGAATAAGCTGTTAAATCAACTTAATTAAACTAATAATCTAAACTGCGAATAAGGTATAAAATGAAAATGACATGAAGTATTAAACTAAAAAGACCCTAGGGCAGTGGTAAGTGTGTTGCGTTGTGAGAGAGGAGACCCATGTTCGAGTCCTAGGTCTGCCTTTTTGCAAATATTTTTATTTTTTTAATTTTTTTAACACAAACTTAAAGATGACATTAAAATGAACATTTTATAAAACTACCATTTATTCTGAAACTTATTAATAAGCTCAAAAATAAGCCATATAACAGACAATGCACACTTTTTGGTTAAAAACTAGATAACTAGCAACTGTTAAGCTTAAAAAGAACTAAATAAGCTCTAAAAAGCTAAGTAATGCTAAAGCAAGCATAGAAAACTCGTTAACTACACCTAAAAAGCACTTAAAACATATTTAAAGCAAATTATACTACTAAATCAATGCTAAAAATTACAAAGAAACAAAACTGTTTTAACTACTTGCTTTTGGTTTTCCAGTTTTGAATGGCCTTCTAGCAGCCGTAAAACAGATATACTAATGAGCTTTTTTTAAAACTTAAAAAACGTTCCTACTTCTAGCTTATACTTCGGAGATGTTGCACAGTTAAAATCAAAGCCTAAATAACTGTCTAAACTATCTGAGTTTTAGATCAAAAAGTGGAATATCAAACTTATATCTATCTGATGCAGTTGATATGTGAAATGACAGATTAGGCTAAAATGCTATAGAGTAAATGTAAACTTGATACATCTATTCTAATGCATTATAAACATAAACTAAACATCAAATTAAGTTTCAAACATATTATTAAACCAAATTGAACACTAACAGACCTAGGTACTTTTAAAATAGCAGACTTTGAATTGAGATAAACTAAGCTACAAACTTAATTAAAATTGATTTTAAAATAATTAAACTTGAATCGAAAGTGATCTAAAACTATACTAAAATGGATTTCACAAGCCAAAATGACAAACAGTTTATAACTAGAATTAAACCACTAATCCAAACACTCCCTTAAATTTCAGAAATCCTAAATTTAGCTTACATCAGACTCAAATAAGTCATGGAACCCAAAAACATATTAATTCATGAGATTACCAAGCACAAATAAGCAATCTAATCAGAGAATTAAGCACATAGCAATAAGCTTATAGAAAAAACAGTTTAACCCAAAATTTAGCAGTTTTAAAGCAAATCTAAACTACATGATATATAAGCTAAAGCAATAACATAAAAATCATTTAACAAGGCAAATTAAGACAGAATAAGCATCAAATAAGCAGAAATACGCTAATGAATAGTAATAAGCTCAAGGATGAAATTTAGAAACTTACAAGTGGTCCTAAGATACTTGATTAAGTCCTAATTCTAACCTATACCCCTAAGCCACTTCTGAATCAACTTTTAACCCAAATGCAACCAAAGCTTATGCAAGCTTATTTCATTAACCAATAACCAAATTCTTCCAAATCCGAAGTACAGCTTCATTCTTCCAAATAATAAGCTAAAACAAGCTTGAGAAAGCTTAATGGAGTTTTAGAAGACAGATTTAAGTAAAGTAAACAATGACTTTTAAGTAAATAAGCAAAACAGATAAATGACAATATTTTTGTATTTTTATTGATTGATAAAAGAAGGTTACAAGACAAGTATTTAAATGAAAAGGTTATGTAAATTGCAGTAAGTAAATGACATTAAAAAATGGAACACAATATTTGATTTTACACAAAACTTAGAACCATTTCTCTATGAACTAACTACATCTATTTATAGCAGAACTTTGAGGAGTGGCCTTGGTGAGTTGTGCTTTTTCTGTGAGTAGAAAGTGAAGAGTGATCCCTAAGTATTAATCCACACCATTGATTCTTCATTGAATCTCTTAATTTGATCTCAGCCGTTGGATTGGATGTATGCTCACACAGATCGCCAGCGTGGCATATTGTTGAGAGTAGACACGCTTATCTTATGACTTTGGAGGAGCAGGGTTGATTGAAAGTGACGTCCACCAGATTGGGTGATTTACCCTGCTTCCATTTTTACCAGGTTTAAAAGAGAGATATGTGTGAACAATGCATTCACCCGCCCTTTTTCTTTTACTGTTTTTGACTTTAGTTTAAATGTTGACCTTGGGTTCAGTATAATTTGGCTTAGAAGGTTTTGGTGGTTTTAGAATTTGGGCCCGGGTTTAATTAAGTGTTAAAATAACACTTTAACAATGTTAAGTGAAATAATAACGACCATTAGTCCTTAGTTAGCAAAAGGACCAACAATGCAAAGTTTAGGGACTAATGGTGAAATATTTTTGGATTAACGGTGTAAGGGTTTTAACGGTTGTTTTGAGGATTTTGGATTTTAAGGCTTGGTTTTGGAATCCACTTTGATAAATGCAAATCATCGGCCTTGGCTTCTTCATGCTCTTTCCAATCTCATGCTTGATTTTGTCCTTTTTGGGCTTGATTTTGTCTTTTTGTCCGTTATTCGTTCCCTACACATGATAAACATAAAACACACAAATACAACACATTTTTGGTATGTTTTCGGTCTTTTTGGCATATTATAGTGAATAAAAGGTATGTGTAATTTAGCACATACCAAATACCCCCATACTAAGATATTGCCATGTCCCAATGTTATGAATGTACGTTTGGAAAACCAATGAATTTAAATCCCTTTGACTAATAACCTCGATAAAGTAGCTTAGTGTTCATCAAAAGAGATTTAAGGATCGTTAGTTTTTAAAACGCCCCGGTTTTTACCTCTTACTATAAATAGCCTTGTATTCATCATCACAAAACACATATTTGACTTTCATTGTAGTTTACAACTTTTAGGATCATTGAATAAGAAACACGTAATTTCTAGTGCTCAAAAAGATATATTCGTCATCCTTGATTTTTCACTAGTTCCCAAACTAAGTTCAAAAATGAAATCATTGCTTGATACAAGTTAAGAATACTAACACTGCTTATAAATACTAATTGTGTATTACTTTTCCTACCTTATTCCTATTTTTTTTATCTCAAGATTTTACTTAAGTCATATACCTGAAGGCTCTTTAAGACTTGTTTCGATACTTATTTAATCCAAAAATAAAGCAGGACGGTTTAAAATAAAATTTAGCTTACACCCCTATCCTTGAAAACCGATGAAGTGACTAAAATTTGGCTTTTGTTGCTTTTGCCTTAATTCATGTCATATACCCTAAGGCTCTTTAAGTCATAAATCAAGTAATATTATTTACACCATATACCCTAAGGCTCTTTAAGGTGCAAATAACTAAGCAACATTTTTCAATCATTAATTTTATTCATACCATATACCCTAAGGCTTTTTAAGGTATAAATAAAATATGATTAGTATTAGTTATGACATATACCTTAAGGCTCTCTAAGGCAAAAGTAATATCATAATTAACTTTACTCATGCCATATACCCTAAGGCTCTTTAAGGCATAAGTAAAACAATAATCCATATGATACATATAATAAGCCAAAATTCGAATCATCAACTTCCAAGTCAAAGGAAAGTTACTAAAAATTAAGTTGAACCAGACAACCTTACATATTAAACATTTTATATATAAGTAAAACAAGCTAATGGGATAAAAAGCCACAATTAATATTTATAAGCCTTAAAGAAATCCAATTATTCCACGTTTAGCATTCCAACTTATATTTTGCTCTATCATTTTTCGTTCTTCGCAAATTTAAAATCTTTAATAAAAAGATCCGCGAATACTTAGCCTAATAAACTAGCTTTGCATATTTAAAGTCAACTATGGAAACTTGCAAAATCTTGGCTTGGATAAGCTAGAATTCGCATTTTAAAGCTTCTTGTAAAAAAGACTAGCAAAAGCTAAAGTTTATAATGGTTAAGGGGTCTAACTAGGGCTCAACATGCCCGGTCAAGTCAAAAATATACACCTATTCTCACCAACGGAAAGCTAAAAATTGGTGTTTAAAACACATCTTATCATGGAAATTTTTAAATTTTGTCTCAAAAAGGCATATATATAGAGGTAAATACAAGGTTGCGTGAGCATGCAAGTAAACCATATCGATAGATAACCCCCCATACTAGAACGAAACATTGTCCTCAATGTTTTAAAAGGGTATCTACATAAATCTTAAGCCGTTTATTAAGTATGCAAAGATATAAACGTTAGTCAATAATGATTTAAGGATATCGAATTCCCAAGTTATGAAGAGGATTTTGAAGACGATCGATGGACAAAACCATGAATAGGAGAGTCTTCAAAAATCCAGGAAATCTCTGGACATAAAACACAAGCACCAAACACAAGAAAGAGAAAAAGCGTTCATCCTCAAGTCATATTATTATAAATAAGAAAGAAAATAAAAGGATAAGCATGGGTTGCCACCCACGAAGCACTTATTTTTGTTAAACGAGTCATGAGCCTGACTCGATCCCCTATACTTGAGCTGGTCAGGGGGGATAGAAATGGAGAAACATAACATCCAAGAAAGGAATGTCCCCTCCAAACATCATCATCAGGTTTTTAGAAAAATCAGAAGTGATTTTGCCCTAATGAGATAAGCGAGTAGAAGAAAGAATACCAAGATTGAAAACTTTGTCTTCATTTTCGAATGAAAATGGAAGTAAATTGTTAATCACTGGACAAAGATGATTATGGATAAATGAGATAGAAAATGTATCCTGAGATAGAAATCTCTTGGATTGGACTTCAAAGAATATCCCTAGCTCAAAAATCTTGTTTCTAGTGCCGGAAGGAAAAGAAACTTCAAGATCAGATCCTAGGGAATCATCAGAAGGAATGAAGTCCGAATCCAGCATAAGAGTGGGATGGGTGGGTAACACATTAGGTACATGAACACGAGGTTCTCCCAAAATATATTCCATAATAACGCAAGTCAACTCACCCTGATCGGGCTCAAGCTCAAAGAGAAATGAATCATACTCGGGAAGAGAGTTATCAGCATGAGTAGTGGTACTGCCACTACTCGTCTCTTCCGTATGATCGCTAAAAGTCTCCAATTCGGGTAAAGAATTATTTAAATAAGAGAGAAGTATCGGACTTCTCAAAGAGAGAGTCACTATCCTCAACAGGGATAGGAAATGGGGAAGGAGACTTGAGCATACAATCAGGAGTAGGGTTGTCATTCAAAGATTCGATCTTAGAAATAAAAAGATGGATATTTAATAATTTCTCACGAAGTATATCGTCCTTCACCTCTTCTAAGCTGACGCTCTCCGAATCGGGAGGTGATGCTTCAACGTACTTGATGTCCTCAAAATAATCATCATCACTCGAAGTATAACCAGAGAAAATCTCAAAGTGATCATTTAAAACGTCTAGAGGGGAAGAGTTATATAACAATTGCTCAACAAGACGAATATCTTCTTTAGGATCTAAATCAGCTTTATTAATTCCTGGTGGAATAGGAGCGAGTTCACTGGCGAACTCCTCGAGAAGAGAGTCAATCTTAGGAGATTAAATAATTGAAGTATCACGATTAAGCAAAGATTCCATAAGATCAGACTCGGCATCAAAGTGATTTTTATCACAAAAAAGCACATCATACATATTGACGAAAATACCCTCGGACTCTCTTAGGATTGGGACAAGGTCCTCAACACTAGTCTTTATTACTTCATCCGATTTCGTTTCCGGAATAGTGTCAAGATGGTTGTCCCCCATACTTAGAGAGTTATCGGGTTTCTCGGTTGATAAGTCGGGTGTGATTGCATTAGACAAATTCTCTAAATATTCCCTATATTGAATAGTGTACTCATCATCATCATCGTCAATAATAGGAATTTTCCAATATGGAGAAAAACCTGCCTGCTCCTCTTGCTCTTTATGAACTACCTGCTCATGTTGTTGAGGCACTATTTTCATAGCGGATTGCACCGTAGTTATCATTTCTTAAGCGTGCTTTACAGAAAATTCTTTGATACTTTCCTTAGGATACTACATGGGTTGAATTTCGTCAAAACCGGAAGAATTTAAATTATAGAAATTTTGATTCATTGGTTGACACTGAAAAGTCATATGAGGTCCCTCATAGTTTTCACAATAAGGCTCATTGAAGATCAATTGATCACATTGAAAAGTCTCACGAGGACCCCACAATGGGTACAACAAAGATATTATGGAAGACTTGGTGAAGTTTGTAAAAAATTATTATCAAAATTTTGATTGTAACACGGGTCCGGATTAAAGATAAACAGAACTTGTGTTGGACAATCGTAACCAAAATGAGCATCGTTTCCACATAACTCACAAGAATACGTCTCATACTAGGGTTGTGGATTAACGTATAAATTGTATTTCGAAAAAAATCCATTCACGTGCTTACTTCCACATCTCTCACAATAACACCGGTGACAACAATATTGATCTTCATCCATCCGTATTTTACAGTAAAAACAATGATGATAGTCACGATAGTCAAGTAACGCCATAAGAATTAAACAATATAGAGGGATAAGAAAAAGAATTAAACGGATAAGAGGATAGAGAAGAATTTTTATAGATTTTTTATATAATACATAAAAAATAAAATTAAGAAAGAAAAATATTTTTGGTAACCGACAGTCAATAGTTCACGGTAGCTCTCTAAAAAATGCACAAAGAAGCGGAGGAGTGGGTAAGCGCGAAGCGTTTTAAAAACCTTCTCTTTTTGGGTTGAAAATTGGATCAACCCTCCTTATACCTCTCTTATAGTTTGTTAACTAAAGAAGAATTGAAGCAACAATTAACAAACGGTTATTTTTAATATTAAAAGAAAATAGAAGTGTAAAATATTTTTGTATTTTTATGTTTTTATAATAAGAAGAAAATATTCACAATTGAAAGCGATAACTTCACGAGGAAGGGTCTTCAAACACTAATCTTCGAACGAAACACGATAATCGTAACACACTTCCCCGGCAGTGGCGCCAAAAATTTAATTCGGGCAAAATAGGATATATAATATATACCTAAAATACCTAAATATCAATAATAGTATAACATAAGAATTTCGTGAGGATTCTAAAGAAGATTACTTTTAACAAAAGTAAAATTCAAAAAAAACTTTCCGAGTCGTATCCCGACAAGGTGTGAATTGAGAATCGGTAACGTTCATGATCGCGCGTTTTGAATGGTTTTAAGATTTTGATTTGGATTTCCAATTCTACAAATGAAAATGCATAAAATCATATAACGACAAGTAAAAACACGTAGCAATTAAAGCAAGTAAAAAATAAAGAACGAAAACGTTAACGGAATTTAATAAAACGTCATTTAAGCAACTAAAGAAAATTTTAACCCTACAACTTCAAATCTAATTTTTATAAATCCTAAATGACCAAAGGAAATTTTCAGAAAAAGAATTTTTTTTATTTTTATATTATTATTATGATTTAAAAACTAATTTAATCTAAATTAAATATAAAAATAGCAAACAATTATTTAAAAATCTGAAAAATCACAGAAAAATACTTTGACTATTTTAGAAGCTAGGAAAATTATAATTTTGAAATAAGCTATTTGAATAAGCTGTTAAAGCAGCTTAATTAAACTAATAAGCTAAAACTGCCAATAAGGTATAAAATGAAAATGACATGAAGTATTAAACGAAAAAGACCCTAGGGCAGTGGTAAGTGTGTTGCGTTGTGAGAGAGGAGACCCATTTTCGAGTCATGGGTCTTCCTTTTTGAAACTATTTTTATTTTTTTAATTTTTTTTAACACAGACTTAAAGATGACATTAAAATGAACATTTTATAAAACTACAACTTATTCTGAAACTTATTAATAAGCTCAAAAATAAGCCATATAACAGACAGTGCATACGTTTTGGTTAAAAACTAGATAACTAGCAACTGTTAAGCTTAAAAAGAACTAAATAAGCTCTAAAAAGCTAAGTAATGGTAAAAACAAGCATAGAAAACTCGTTAACTACACCTAAAAAGCACTTAAAACAGATTTAAAGTAAATTATACTACTAAATCAATGCTAAAAATTACAAAGGAACAAAACTGTTTAACTACTTGCTTTTGGTTTTCCAGTTTTGAATGGTCTTCTAGCAGCCGTAAAACAGATATGCTAATGAGCTTTTTTAAAACTTAAAAAAAAACTTTCCTACTTCTATCTTATACTTCTGAGATGTTGCACAGTTAAAATCAAAGCCTAAATAACTCTCTAAACTATCTGAATTTTAGATCAAAAAGTGGAATATCAAACTTATATCTATCTGATGCAGTTGACATGTGAAATGACAGATTAGGCTAAAATGCTATAGAGTAAATGCAAACTTGATACATCTATTCTAATGCATTATAAACATAAACTAAACATCAAATTAAGCTTCAAACATAATATTAAACCAAATTGAACACTAACAGACCTAGGTACTTTTAAAACAGCAGACTTTGGATTGAGATAAACTAAGCTACAAACTTAATTAAAATTGACTTTAAACTAATTAAACTTGAATTGAAACTGATCTAAAACTAAACTAAAATGGATTTCACAAGCCAAAATGACTAAAACAGTTTACAACTAGAATTAAACCACTAATCCAACCACTCCCTTAAATTTCAGAAATCCTAAATTTAGCTTAAATTAGACTCAAATAAGTCATGGAACCTAAAAACAAATTAATACATGAGATTACCAAGCACAAATAAGAAATCTAATCAGAGAATTAAGCACATAGCAATAAACTTATAGGAAAAATAATTTCACCCAAAATGTAGCAGTTTCAAAGCAAATCTAAACTACATGATATATAAGCTACAACAATAACATAAAAAGCATTTAACAAGGCAAATTAAGACAGAACAAGCATCAAATAAGCATAAATAAGCTAATGAATAGTAATAAGCATAAGGATGAAATTTAGATACTTACAAGTGGTCCTAAGATACTTGATGAAGTTCTAATTCTAACCTACATATCTAATCCACTTCTGAATCACCTTTTAACCCAAATGCAACAAAGCTTATGCAAGATTATATCATTAACCAATAACCAAATTCTTACAAACCCAAAGTACAACTTTAATCTTCCAAACAATAAGCTAAAACAAGCTTGAGAAAGCTTAATGGAGTTTTAGAAGACAGATTTAAGTAAAGTGAACAATGACTTTTAAGTAAATAAGCAAAATAGATAAATGATAATATTTTTGTATTTTTATTGATTGATTAAAGAAGGTTACAAGACAAGTATTTAAATGACAAGGTTAAGTAAATTGCAGTAAGTAAATGACATTAAAAAGTGGAACACAATATTTGATTTTACATAAAAATTGGAACCATTTCTCTATGAACTAACTACATCTATTTATAGCAGAACTTTGAGGAGTGTTCTTGGTGAGTTGTGCTTTTTTTGTAAGTAGAATGGGAAGAGTGATCCCCAAGTATTAATCCACACCCTTGATTCTTCATTTAATCTCTTAATTTGATCTCAGCCGTTGGATTGGATGTATGCTCACACAGATCGCTAGCGTGGCATATTGTTGAGAGTAGACATGCTTATCTTATGACTTTGGAGGAGCAGGGTTGATTGAAAGTGACATCCAATAGATCGGGTGATTTACCCTGCTTCTATTTTTACCAGGTTTAAAGCAGAGATATGTGTAAACAGTGCATTCACCCACCCTTTTTCTTTTATTGTTTTTGACCTTAGTTTAAATGTTGACCTTGGGTTCGGTATAATTAGGCTTGAAGGGGTTTTGTGGTTTTAGAATTTGGGCCCGGGTTTAATTAAGTGTTAAAATAACACTTTAACAATGTTAAGTGAAATAATAACGACCATTAGTCCTTAGTTAGCAAAAGGACTAACAATGCAAAGTTTAGGGACTAATGGTGAAACATTTTTGCTTTTGGAAATATTCTTTAACAAAACAGACAGAAACACTAGTAACACTGCGGATTTTTTCTTTTTGTTTTGAAAATGAAAGGTATGCTTAAATTTTGAAGCTTAAAAACCAGATAAGAAAAGAGTTTTTATGGAAACACAGTTAAGATAAATGATTTAATGGACCTAAATACTACTAATAGCTTTGAAATTAAGATATTAATTACTAAAACACTATGATAAATAAGCTTAGAAAAGGGACAGTTTGGCAGGTTTGTTGTGCTGATGCAGTTTGCTAACTCAAATCGAAATTTTAACAAAAAGCAGGACAGACCTAAGATATTACCTTTTACTCTATAATCTAAAACACAAAAATGGCCAAGCAAATTAAGCTAATGCAAAGACTTGAAATGAATTGACTTATAAGCTACTTAAACAAATTTGAATTAAATGGATAACTAATCTTATGGTTAACCTGAATTAAACTAATTCCAGATAGTAAACTCTACTCTATTATGTTTATTTATGTATATTTAACACAAATGTAAGAGACAAATGGGCCACTAGCAATTTTAACTTATAGTTAAAATTGCTTTGCAAACCACTCTGTTAAATCATCTTTAAAATCCTATTAAGCTTATCAAATGAAAACTAATGATTAAAACCTTTAATACCAGATAACCAACAGCTTATGACCAACCTAATGGAACTCCTAAGTAGTCAATAAGTAATTATAAGAAGTGATAGTGTAGTATACACTATATCCGTTTGTACTAAAATAACCCAATTAAACCCAACAGACCATAATATGGCAAGAAAAAATTATGCTTGAATTTGTGTTTTGGTATGTGCAGGTTAAGGTTATATTAAATCAAAATCATAAGAAAAACAAGTCAAAAACAAGCAAGCACGGACACAAGAACCAGAAGAGTACAAAGCCCAGCCGAAAATCATTAGCCTCAAGCTCAAAATGAGCTAGGAAATTAAAGTCTAGTCATAAGATGGTCACAAAAGTCAACTAAGACCCACAATATTCCATTTTAACCCTTAACTATCACAAAAGTCCAAAAATGTCCCCTCCTCTAATTGGGCCTCACCCGGATCTCAAAAGCCCACTTACCTTAGCCCATTCCCTCTTATAACAAACCACAAGGGCCAAACTTGCAATTCCCGAAAGTTATTTATAACTTGAAATAGGGAATAGGAAGCGAGGGACTAAAAGTGCAAATATACCAAAGTCCAACAGTTTTAACTGTCAAAAAAATAGGCGCGAAACCTATTTTTACTATTCATCATCACTAACCTTTCACCCCCATGGTAAAACAAAGGGGTTTTCTAAATTAATGGGTGCTTAGGTCCAATCATGAGCTATCTAACACAAATAAAGGACAAATCATTTTTATCAAGGGAGTACTTAACCTCTCCCAATCATAAGGCCACGTCAACAATGGTGAAAGATAATGGATGTGGGTTTTTGTGCTAAAACACTACAAAGAGATGCACGATGACATCCAAAAGGAATGAAATGTGGCAATCCTCATGGTGTCCACAAATCAATCCATCGGCCAAGTAGAAGCTAAAATGATTGAAGAATGATTGGTTGAGATTGAAGATTGAAGAGGCAGGGCAGAGATCCTAAAAGCTTCTTTCAGCACCCATAAAAAGGCCTCACCTCTCACACACACGATATCTAGGTTTTTAGTAATTTTTAGTCTAGCTTAAATTTCGTATTTTTCTTAAATGTAATTTTTCTTAAAATGTTTTGTATTCTCCTTTTCAAGTAATGTAATCAGTAACTTTCATTAATGAAATTTAGTTTAAAGTCATTTTAAGCTCTCTTTTCTTTTTATTCAAAAAGCTCTCTTAATAAGCTAAATTGTCTCAATAAACTAATAAGCTCATTTAAGCTCTTTCAGTCTATAAGCTGAAATAGAGTTTATTTTAATTCAGAATTAATCTTACTTAAACCTTAAATCAGTTTAAACTTACATTTATCATGTATGAGCTTTTTGGTAAGGGATCTTAAATTGAGAGATCCCAAGACTTTACCCATAGCTTATCTAATTAAGCTAGGGAGCTTGTAGCTACCTTTATTGTCCTCTTGTTTAGCTAGAGGTGTGAGTAATGTTTCTCTTTCATTTCTTTAATTCTAGTTTTAAATAGTGTCTCATTGCTTTCTATATTTTGATCTGCTTATTTGCTTATTTCCTTTGCTTATTAGGGCTTTTTGAGTATTTATCTAGCGAAATCATATAGTTGTTTATCTTGTTTTCAATTTTATTAGATTAATCAAAGATCTTCATATATTGTCTTTAAAAACCTCTAAAATACCCATAAGTGTAGTAAAAATAGCTTAAAGTTTAGATTATTGCTTATTAGTTGTTTAAGTAATGCTTAGTAAGTAGTTTTAACTGTTAATTGTATGGGTTATTTAGACTTTGGTTTACTGGATTTCAAATTTAGTAGTTTAATCAAAAACTTTCTTAATCCTTAAACGGGTTGTTTGGATTAGTAGTTTGACCACAATAAGATCATATTTATTTGTGCAGACACTTTGAGTCAGTGCAGTTTTTCTAAGGAAATTTTCGTTTCCAAAAGATTTAGAGTTTAAGATTGCGAAATTGAATAGTTATGGATTATTATGTTGTGGTGCCTAGTACCTCGGGGAAATTATTCTTGAACGTGAACTTGTGCAATTATTGATTCTAAGCCCTCCAAAGGCCTAGATACTTGCTAGCATTGTGTTTATACACTTTATTTGAGTGTGTTTTAAGTGCATGGTCTACCCGTAGCGAAACCTGCACTCTTGGTTTCGTCACTTGCTTGTGCAAGTGCACCAGTACTAACTAAAAAGTTAGTACTGCTGTCACTAGTTAGTACTGCTACCTTTGGCTTAATTTTTAGTTGAGTAAAAGTAGGATTTAGGTTTTTAAATTCAAGTTAGAAGTAATCTAGATATAGCTTAATATGGTTTAGGTTTTAGTTTTTAATTTACTGCTTATCTTCTTAGCTTATTCAGCTGTGTTTAAAAAAGGAACTTTGCATCAGCAGTACTAAGTTGGTTAGTACTGCTGATATTCAAATCTCAATTTAAGCCAGTAATTGTAGGATTTAATAGCTTATCTGTTAGCATTTTAAAGTCTAGTTATAGCTTAATATAGAATAACTCTTAGATTACATTTTCTAGCTTATTCTCCTAGCTTATTATGTTGTCAAAAGTAACTAAAAAACCAAAAACAGTATTTGGAAATTTTAGGATTTTAATTTCTTAATTTAGCTTATGGGTCTAGATTTTATAGCTTAATTAGATAGATTATAAGTAGTC
>BQNB010105567.1:0-17544 GCA_026074375.1 Tanacetum coccineum
TGGGTTGGGTTTTGACCCGTTTGACTTCTATTGGGTTTTCCAGCGGGTTTGGGATTAATCCGGTTGATTGGGTTTTGGCCCAACATCTAGAGTCGGAACTTGAAACCCTGAGTTCAGCCCAGTGAGCAACTTCTGTTTAGGTGTTTAATGTAATTTAGTATGCAAATCAATTAACCGCTAGTAACTGAAAAAGTAGTCCTGATGTTAGAATTGTATGCAAGGCAGTTAAATCCGTTGCAACTTGCAAGTAAGTTTTTTTGGGTATGTGTTTGCTGCAACTGATTTTAGCACCACAATACCACTTGATGTAAGATATTTTTGCAGCTAATAATTGCTTTGAGTTCAAATCACTGCATAAAATCAAACTCTAGTTACGACTTGTGGATGCTAATATTCTTGTACATGGATAGCAAGATTATGTGATCCAGTTAGATCTGTTAAGATTAAAGAAAAAATGATGGTGCAACTAAACGGCTATCTTGTGTTTAGCTGTAAGGCTGGATGGAGTGGTGAGGTAAAACTCACCATCCATCTCAGCGCCACGTCAGCTTTCTTTTTCCTCACACTTAACTCATTACAACTCATCATTCAACCGTATTCGTCACCACAAACTCACCACCTTTTATTAAAATACACACTTTATATAAAATAGACTTGACTAAATAACCACACACACTCACAACCAAATTAAAAAATAGTAATAATAAAAACACACACTGATACAACTCACCAATGTTGAGTAACTCACTTTATATATTAGATCACATTAATCAATTTTCTCCACACATAGATTTTTAAAAAGTTTACTTTTACGAGCGAAAAGGTCGATATACAATAAAAGTAATGCAATAATCGGTTAATACTACTTGACAATATTTAATATTAGTTATAAAATCATCATGAAAATATGCATCGGTTCGGTTCGGTAACCGCGGATATCTAAAAGTAAAAACCGAAACTCCGAACTATAAAAAGCGGGTTTTTTTTTCGTTTCGGTTTCTTCGGTTTCAGGGTTTTTTCGGTTTCGGATTGAGCCGGTTCGGCTCAGTAACGTCGGTTTCACGGTTTTATGACCCCCCCTATTGATGCCAATATCTTGTACAATGGATAGCAAACAAATGGAGCTCCCCACAGATAAGATTACAGAACCAATGATGGTGCAACTAAACGGCTATCTTGTGTTTAGCTGTAAGGCGGATGGAGTGGTGAGGTAAAACTCACCATCCATCTCAGCGCCACGTCAGCTTTCTTTTTCCTCACACTTAACTCATTACAACTCATCATTCAACCGTATTCGTCACCACAAACTCACCACCTTTTATTAAAATACACACTTTATATAAAATAGACTTGACTAAATAACCACACACACTCACAACCAAATTAAAAAATAGTAATAATAAAAACACACACTGATACAACTCACCAATGGTGAGTAACTCACTACTCACACACAAACTCACGCATGAGTTTAATAGGGTGGAGTGGCAACTCACCATTTATTTTGGAACTCACTCGTGACTTATGTCACCACTACGTCTAGCCTAAGAATTGTGACAAAAGCTTAAAAGTTATGTGAATTGGAGCTAAACCATGCATAATTTTGTTTATAAATAAATCATCTCAATGCTACAATTAACAAGATCATAAAACTTTTTTTTAGAAAGGCAACAAGATCATAAAACAAGACAATCATATTTTTAAAATCCATCCTATCCTAATCCTTTATATAATAAAAGAATTACATCATTTCAGAGTTTTAAAAGAATTACATCATTTCGGAGTTTTCTATCAAATTGAATCTTATGAGAAAAAAATTTGGACCAATCAGAATGCTTGATTTTGCCACGTAGGCAAAATCGTGTGATCTGATTGGTCAATAAAAAGTTAAAATTAAATCAATTTGGTCAAAATTGAAAATTTTTGGTGGAGAAATATGATTGAGAAAGAAAACACATAAAAATATATGTGTCAAATTTAAGAAAAAAAACCTGGAAAAAGAGGAGATAATTAATAAAACTTTAGTGGTTTTTAATTTTAAATAAATTATATGGAGTTAAGTGTAGACGTGCACAAAAAAAACGGTTTTAAAAACCGGTTCCGGTTTGAAACCGTAAAACCGAACCGGTCAACCCCGGTTTTGACCAAACCGGTTTCGGTTCTTGGCCAAACTGGCGGTTTGGAACCGGTTTGGGTTTTCTTGGTTTCGACCGGTTTATCAAACCGGTTTGTAAAACCGGTTTCCCCAAACCGGTTTCAAACCCAACCGCCCGGCGCCTATGAAACAAAATGTTTCAAATTTCGCAATATAAGTTTTACACGTGGGGGGATCCGTTTTTCTGACTTTATTTGTGTGTAGTGTTTGTTATTTAGCACTTTTAATGATAAAACTTGATGTGTTGTGTAGCAGTTTCAATCACAACTTACAATACAATCCTAAGCAAAAAAAAACAATCCAACAGCAAAACCAAATTTCTTTCAATGGCAAGTGAATCCGCATCCGCCTCAACTGCCACCGGACGTGTTTAGGTTCAACAAGTGCACCGACCTACTTTAATTTAAAAATTTATAAGTCTATTATAACTTAAAAAAAACAAATAACCCTTTAAATTTTTATACCCACAAACTTTATATTTTAAAATACAACAAACGGTAAACAATTTTTTTTACTCCACACACAGATTAACAGGATCTAATCACATCCCAAATCTACCCGAAGACTTTTTGGTGGATTTTTCATTGTCGGCTAAAAGAGCATGTTGTAAACAAATAGAAAAACCCGAAGCACAATAAAAAATCATAAAAAAAAGAAAAAATAGTTTTCCTAGCTATTCATTGATGGGTTCGGAAGAATTGCATTCTTTTCTTTTGGTTTAATAACGTACAAAAAAATTCTAACAATTAAATTCTCAAAAGTCTTAATCTCAATGACATGTGTGTTATGCCTATAAATCATAACAAGAATCTGAGCCACATTTATATCTTAAAAATGTGTTCGATGACGGAAAAAAATGAGTAAAACTCTTACATCATTTTATATGTATGAAGATAAACAATAGGTAAAATAATTTGTTTAACCACCAAATATTGATGCAACGAAACTAATACTTATATGAGTTTTTTAGTATTTTCTATTTCTATAAATATTGACGCTTATTTGATAACTCAATCTTTCTTGATGCTTTTGCACTTCGACTTTGTGAGCTAAAATATTACATGTATTAACACAAATTATGACCCAGAAATCTCAAGTAGCTATCTGACACACTCATGTACGCTATATTTCATTAAACATATACAATAGTCAACTTGCATACTCTAACAGTAAGAATACCAGCAATCTAAATTGGAGGTCAATAGATCGATATATAATATTAAACATGTTTAATGGAATCTTTTCTCTTCATATGATTTCGATAAATACTCGATAACAAAACTATAAAACATAAAAAAATAAAAATATACACATTAACAAAAAAACTATAATGTCCTAAGGGAGCGTTTGGTTGTATATAGGTTTGGAATGAAACGGATGTAAGAAAGGTATGAAAGAAAAGAAGGAAAAGAAAATATTAATAATTATATTAATATATTAATATTATAATAAGTTTAGATTTGAAATATATGTATAATTTTATAATAAAATATCAAAAAAAACTAAAAAAATAATGAATAAAACATGTGATCCAAAATTATTCTTAAGTTAGAAATGTCACAAACCCACCATATTAGTATACTATGAGTTTTGGTCTTTCATTCCTTGATCTTTAAATAACTCAAACAAACAACCATTTAATGTCACATCAACCTAAAACCCATACCAACCCCCATACAAAACATGCCCTAAATCATGTGCGTGAACAAACATTAAAACTAGTATAGATATAATTAATGTGTTGTATTGTATCCTTGAGTTAATTGTACTGAAGATACCAAGCGTTGGGTACAAAGTCTAAGTAGTACCAAAGGAACATGTATTAAAATAAGAATTGGTTCACACAGAAATTAAAACTAAGGTAAAATTTAAATGTTTGAAATCAGTCATTACCCAAAGGAACGTATATGGTGTTGTCTGCACATTGACTTTCACTATAAAAGCAACTTTGTGCAGAGGTCATGACAAAGGGTGTAGTAAGACTATGTTTATCAATCACTTTGTCCGACCGATCGGAGCACATAAAAACAAGAAAGAAATATTATTATATTGACAATATACAAATACGAGGAAAAGTTGTACACGACCTGGTCGTTCCGTGACATCCGAATCCTGAGACCAATCTGCCACGTGTGACACTTAATGGCCAATCAAACTCATATATTATTTTAACTTTCATATCATTTTATGTTATCACCCACCAACACACTTTTACCCTTAATTTACAACTTCTGTAAAGTTTGTAATAATAACATCATGTGAGGGCGATATGGTAAACTTAATCTAAATTACCTATTTATTTTTGGAAGTGGACAATTAATTTGGAACGTCCCAAAAAGGAATTGGACAATATATTTATTTTTGGAAGTGGACAATATATTTATCAAGTAAATAATTTGTCAAACATATAGTTTTATGTAAACTTTTAATTAGTTAAATTAAATATAAAAGTAATAATATTATATGTTAGGTTGGGTTGTTGATAAATGGTGAAAAAGATATGGGTTGGTTGTATGTATTGGTTGTGTAGGTGGAGGAAAGAGAAAATAATATTTTAATTAGAGATTGGGTTGGGTTGGGTTGTGAATAAACATGGTCTAAAGATATCCTTTTTAAGTTTATAACTTAGTTTTAGCTTTAAAATTCATTTTTTATATATATGAAATTGTTTGCATATTTATTAGCAGCATTCAAATCAAAGACAAACATTGTGTGTTCATCAGGTGATTCTTTTTCTAATTTGTAAAACCATTATTGTTTTACTTTTAGCTTACCATTTCCAGCTTATGTATGTTGTTTACTGGATGTCACATGAAGCTCATGTTCAATACATTATTTGAATTTGTATATTTAATTCATGCTGTTTGGATTTCTATTTTGTCTATTCTTTTTGTAAGTGTTGATGTTCATGTACATAATTTAGTGCCTAATTTTTGATTTTATTTGCTATCCGATGTAAGTTTTTTATAAAACTCAAACAACAACCTTAAAATCTTTTTGTATGTGTTGCAAAGGGCTATAGAATTAAGAGACATACTTAGATAGATTTAGACTCTTTTAGTAGGTGTCTAAGTTTCATTGCTGCTTTGATTAAGGTATAAGTTGATTTTTATGAGTTTCACTTCTCTTCTTCCGGTTAATGTTCATGAATAACATGTAGCTAGTTAGTTTTAAGTTTTGATGTTACCAGACTGATTTTAAAGTCCTAACGATAACTTTAATCTTCTGCTGTCAACAATCGCACATATAGATTGTAAGCAAAGGCGCAGCAGGTTCATTATTCACAAATGTCAACATCCTCAAATTCAGAACATAACAACCTTCCATCCTTTTTGTCGAAATATCCCTTTTCTCTTCCAAAATCTCAATTACTTTCTACCCTGCCACATTCAAGATTACAAAAGATCTTAAAACTTTGTTGGTACCACCCAAATCCAGATGATCATCTAACACCGTATTTGATTGTTTAATGAAAAATCCACTCTCTTTCCGGAAACCCGCGTTTGGTTGGCAAATTGTTTCGCGTCACACTCATTGGAGATGCGGCCAGATGGTTCGAGACTTTACCACATGATAGCATATCTACATACTCACAATTGGCAAAAAGCTTTGAAATCCACTTCATTTTCTTGAAACTTTCTCCTATGACTTATGTAAACTGTTGGAATTTAACAATCAAGTTAACCAATTTAACTCTAACGAGTACGCAGCGGATAGATCGAGTCTAGCATATATAATTAACATACATTAAACACATAAGGAATGTAAAAGAGTAAATAGGAACATACCCTTGTAGACACCAGCAATTAATAGAAACCGAGAATAAGAAACGAGTGACTAAATGGCCACCTCTATGAGTGCTCACACAAACACGTAAACAAGCACGCCCGGATGCTAGTCCTTACTTCACTTATAACCCAATACAACTATTGTACCGAAATCCTACTGAAAATCGATCCCAAAACTCTCACAAGAATTAGAACCGAATTACAGAAAATAGATACTAGGGTTTAGCCTAATTCGGTTGTAACCGAATTAGGACAGAACAACCGATTTACCAAAACCAAGAACCCTAGATCAAAACAGATGACTCCCACGCCTTGGGAACAAATAAACCAATGTTATCAACCTCCTGGAACTGCCTTGGATCAAACCACAATCGAAAACCCCCAAATTGGGTTAACCGAAATACAACAGCAACAAAAGAAGGTGAACCGAAAATCAGTCAAAACCCTATTTAGGGTTTATATCTTGCGAATGATTTTAATGAAAAGAAAAGGAAGAGTTTTCTGTTTGTTGGATCTGTTTCACGCAGCAAATGAGCAAGAGGGTGTGTGGTAGGGTTTATGTAAAGGCCCTCATACTGCATCTTGTTGATAAGAGATTAAAGATCTGAGTATTTGATCTTATCATAAAAATACAACTCTCCTAGCCTTATCACAATACTCCTTCCTTTATCCTTTCATACATCGAACCTAGACCCCTCCTAGATCCTTCTCTTGTGGCCGGACACAATGGGACACAACAAGGTCTTGTCTAGTCGATTTCGGTCCAAATGATTTACATAGAATGCATTTCGTGAAGTAGCAAACGTGCTCTAAATGTTTTATCGTGTGTGCCCCCTATAGGCTCACACACTCCTAGTCATACACGGCTAATTCAACTACCACATTCCAACAGCTCCCACTTGGGAGTTGGAGTAGCAAACAGCACGTGTATTAACGACGGAAACGTCTAGCAACACTCACATTCGTTTTTAAAACTCGGCTAAGTACTGAGGACAGTTCCTTTTCCAATGTCCTGTCTCACCACACTCATGACAGATTGAGTCCTTTGCGGGATCTCCCCTCTTGGGTGGAGGGAGAATCTTGGGCTTGGGAGCATAAGCGTGCTTATTTTTCCTATTCCCTTGATTTTGTCCCCTGTCAGCCATTGAGGGTTGCTGTTTGTTGTGCTTTTTACCTTTCTGGACTTTACCAGCTCGAATAGCATATAGAGCAGGAGCGTTGTTTTTGGGCAGATTAAGGGTTTGATCATAGAGCTTTAGCACAGCATGCAACTCGTTAACAGTCTTCCCCAGGCTATGCATGTTGTAATTCTGTACAAACCCATCAAATTCCTTGCGTAGAACAATAAAAATCAGACTCACAGCAAGGCCAAGTGTCACGGGGTGCCCCAAACGCTCTAGATTGTCAATATAGCCCTTCATTTTCAAAACATACGAGCTAACTGACTGCCCTTCTTCCTGTTTACAGGCGTGAAAATCACGCGTAGTCTGTAGAAGCTCCTGCTCTGCTTGCTGGGCAAACAGAGCTTTTAACTCCTTTAGCATGTCATTAGCATGGAGATTTTCCAGATTTCGTTGGATCTCTGGCTCCATGGTCATGAGCATGAGTCCAGCAATCTCTTTTGATCCTTTAACCCAAGCAGTATGAGCTGCAAGGATTTCAGGAGCAACATGCTGACCCGCAGGAGCTACAGGAGCAGGAGGAAGTGGCTGCTCTAGGTAATTCAACTTATCATCAATTGATAGTACAATCCTAAGTTGTCTATACCAATCAATAAAGTTGGGTCCAGTCAGTTTTTGCTTCTCGAAGAAGCCCCTGAAGACCGAATTGTTAGCTGACGAGGTTGTCATCTACAATTGTGAAAAAGTTCAAATATTAGTATTGTCGATAATTAAATTCTTAAAGGAATTAACTACCCAATTAATTACTAATAAGACTAAGATCCAACTTGACCTCCCACTTATTACAGAAGGTCTGACCAACGTGTAAACAAGTAGGGCAAGAGGTAAGCGACGAGCGTTAATTGCATGGAATGCAACTCTTAGATTTATGAGACTAATGACATTAGTAACTCTTATAGTAATGTCAAAAGCATATTTGGTCTCATCTTATGCCTCGGGTCCGAGGTCTGACCAGGAAACTCGATTTAAGTCCACCAAAACAGAACGTGCGAAAATTGATATAGGTCTGACCTATGAAAAAAATTCGCCATGGGTTGGCAAGGCCCTTAGGTCTGACCAGAGAGGTCAAGCCAAATGCACGTGTTCTAGGTTTGGCTGGCATAGACTTAAAACTTCATATAAGGGTATACACATAAATGTGACAAAGTTGTGTACAAGAAGCATGCAAAACAACTTGTAGCACAAAGTTAAGAAAACATTTTGTTAACCTTTTTGGTATAGCAATCATTTTGTCAAATGTTCACGGTAGCTCCATTTAGGACGCACAAAGAAGCGGAGAAACAGGTCAGCGCGAAGCGTATTAAAAACCTGACTTCATTTGGGGAATCTTACTTCAACCCGCCTTAAACTTCTCTTTTAGTTTGTCCATAATGGGTGAGCCGTACTTCCAATTGACTAATGATGCTATGTATGTTAAGAAACCCCTTTTGTTAACATTAGTTTTATTGATGCCAATATGGTGGGATTACAAATTGATCAAACCCTATATTGTACTCCTACTTAGTCCGAAGACAAGTAATTCCAATAATTCCCTCATATGCCGAAGCATGTAGTGGGGCGGGAGAAAATTAAAGATCAATTCAACCCCATATCGCGCATGTAAAACTAAAGCTTCACAAGAAATCAAATTTCATAGTTTAATGTCCGTATTAATTTGTCCAAAAACCCCGGTTTCGCAAATAACACATAACTGGTCACAAGGAATAAAATTATGTGTGTAATATTAGACATGTTCAATCCAAATTACTCTATAAGTATTAGTCCGGTTTTAAGAGTTTCATAAAATCTATATTTTACGAATAATGACTAGACACAAGGCATATCACATATAAGCAATTAAAACAGACTAATAAATGGATTGAAAATTGAGGAACAAACTCATATAATGAAAGCAGTAAATCACATAATGCCTCGAGTTCTTAAAAGAGTCTTCCCCAATTGGAGAACCATAAGACTCTCACTAGGTTTTCTGCTGAAGTGCCTAGATCGCCACATCCATCATATAATATGATTGTGTGAGTCTTATAGCCGAGATTAAACAAGAATATAATCATCATGGTAGCTTAATTAACATTTTAATTTATGATTTATTCTTCTTTTTATCAATATAACCTTATAGTTGATTCTAGGTTGTTTATTCATTATTTATGGCAAGAATTGCATGTCGTTGCCATAATTTTCAATAAAAAACAATAAATAAACCAATTACATGCAGCCCTAGCGTGTTTTAAATCGTATGTAAAACATAAATACTAAACAAGTTGACTCGTGATGCCACTGTTGGAATTTAACAATCAAGTTAACCAATTAACTCTTACGAGTACGCAGCGGATAGATCTAGTCTAGTATAATAATTAACACACATATAAAACACAATAAGGAATGTAAAAGAGTAAATAGGAACATACCCTTGTAGACACCAGCAATTAATAGAAACCGAGAATAAGAAACGAGTGACTAAGTGGTCACCTCTATGAGTGCTCACACAAACACGTAAACAAGCACGCCCGGATGCTAGTCCTTACTTCACTTATATCCCAATACAACTATTGTACCAAAACCCTACTGAAAATCGATCCCAAAACCCTCACAAGTATTAGAACCGAAGAACCGAAATACAGAAGGTAACAATAAGGGTTTAACCGAATTCGGTTGTAGCCTTGCTACAGTACAACCGAATAAGAGTTCCACAAACCCTAGCTCGAATCCAACGATTGTCACACCTTGACAATATATATACCAATACTATAAACCCTCTGGAAGTGATCTTAGGTTCGAATCTCTAATAGAATAACCCAATAACCATCAACCGAAATAGGCGACTGGTTATAATGCCAACCCAAATAGGAAACTGTTTAGGATTTAAGGGTTTGATTTGGCTGTTTTGAAGGAGGAGAAGAAAGCAGCAACTATTGATGTATTTTCTGTTATGAGGGCCGAATAAAAGAGGTGGGGGATGAGGGTTGTATAGCCCCTCCAACCCAATTATATGATAAAGCTCAAAGAACACTTCTATGCTTATCATAACTCTTATTCATTCTTCCTTATCTTTTAACTCCTCCTTATCACTTACATTCAATGAATCAAGACACTCCCAAGAACCTTCTCATGCCTTCTATAAACCGGCCATAAGACAAGGTATACAAGGGAATTGTCTTAGTCACTTTATGTCCAAATTGGTTTACATTAGAAAAGATACGTGAAGTACTAAGCGAGCTCTAAATGTTTAATGTGTGTGCCCCCAATAGGCTCACACACTCCTAGTCATACACGGCTAATTCAACTACCACATTCCAACATTAGGCAGTATCCTAATAGTCAATTGCTATTATCGGTTTTTCCCGCCAAATCCAACCGACGCGACTTGTCCTTCCTTATTTACTAACCATCACAATGGTTGAATAACCAATAATAACTGAATTTCGGTTACTGGTCATTAACCACATTTTGGACTCATTTTGAGAGCATAACATCAAACAATACTCCAACGTTTTCTGATTGATTTCACGTGCTTTAGATTTCGATTGACAATCTGCCTTATCCGATTAAGGATCTCATGAATCCCAGGGATATAAGGTCAAAATACTTCAATCACAAAGTGATGATCACACGATTGAGACCGATATCCGGATTTTAACCGTTCGCAAACCATAAAATTCCTGAATCAGCAAACTGCTGCTAATTTCTAGTCGGTGGTTTATCGATCTAGTTTAGTGCTACCGATAATAATAAGTTCAAAAAACACATCCAAAACAGCCCCTCTTATTGGTGTACTTGGCCTTTCTGGGTTCGTGTCCGTTTTAGTAACACTACCAAATAGCACCATAAGGTATCTAATCATGAAGTAACCCACCATAAGCATAATGTTTAACTACGTACTTATCTTGGAAATGCTTATATGGGGTTCGTATATTGTATTTCGTTTAAAGCTTGCTTCTTCTTTTGTCATGGTACGCAGAGCTAGTTACACAAGAAATATTAGAGGAATTTCTTGCTAGATATGATAAAGTGGTGGATTTGGAGAAGGAAAAGAAGAGGTTTGGGATGATACACCATGAGTCAGCAATTGCAACTGTTTTAGACTATGACCTTCCGATTACACCTCAACAGTATTCGGAAAGCATCATGCCAATGTATTATGAAAAGTAGAATCTCTTTCTATATATCTACTCGATGCAAAACTTATCACATTCTGTAATGCAAAACTGATTTAGGGAATTGTTTTAAGTTGCTTGTCATTCCTATTCTTGTTATTTGGATGCAACACATAGTTTATAGATCCGTACCATAAATTGTACTTTAGAAGTGACCTTTAGAATAACCATGGTTGTTGTCATGATACTTGATACACTGAAAAAGGCCATTAGTTTTGTAGGTGACAAAATCGTCATTATTTATTTGTAAATTCAAATACAAAATTGTCTAGAATCAGTATAATGTTAGGACGTTAGAATTTAGCCTTACAGTGGACCTCTCTCTTAACGGGAATGTGTCCTGCTTGATAAATTAAACAGTCGAGACGGAATTGGTATGGTTAACTAGCTCATCCTTTACAAAGAATTGATTTGAAAGGACATAGAGGAATATGATCACCAAGACTTCAAAGATCTGTGCGTCATAGTTACTGCTTTTGTTAAAAATATCTTCTAGCTGGCTTCTGTTGGAACATGTTATGTTGTAAAGAATCGTTTATCAATCGTGTCACAAACAAAGTAAAGTCAATAATAATAGTTACCTATTAATCACACCAGCTGGCAACATTTCTTGCCCATTTATGCCATTTACGACCAAAACAATGTCGGATATAACGGTGAGTTACAACTGGAAGTGTAGAGCTGTAACATCCTTATAGAGTTACTACTCACAACTTACAAGTGCTGCTATTTTATATTTACATGCTTTAACGAAAATAATTTGTTGCACATAATGTTCTTTAGGTGGTTGCAAGCCAAGCCACATATTGGTGTTAATCGTCTCATCAAGCATCTCCATAAACATGGAGTTCCGCTTGCAATTGCTTCAAACTCACGAACGAAGAATGTAGATTTCAAATTGTCTTCCCAAAAAGGTCATATTATTTACACATTTGGTCTTTTCGAACAATAGCTTCACAATATTCAGCATTTTAACTTTCAAGTAAATAGGTGACATTTTAACCGATTTATGGGAGAAGATGAAAAGTCTATTTGTGGCATAAGTAGCTTTTACTCTATATGTCCTTAATTAATACAAATCAGTCACATTTTGTTATAATAGGTTGGAAAGAATACTTTTCAGTAATTCTTGGAGGTGATCAAGTCAAATCAGGAAAGCCGTCCCCAGACCTGTAAGCTCGTCATACGATGATTTATTGTACAGTTTATAGCTTGTTTTCTTGCCGTCAGATGACTACTATATTTCTTGGCATCTGATGTTCAGATGACTACTATATTCTCCGTACAGTTTATAGCTTGATTTCTTGCCATCAGACTTAATTATACAGGTTTAATATAGGATATACTTTTGTGAAAATTATGAAATTGCGATCATTTGATCATCAGATTCCTGGAAGCTGCAAATAAACTGGATGTGGATCCATCTTGGTGTCTTGTGCTAGAAGATTCTGTGTAAGTCAATCTTTTCCTTTTTTACTTTTCTTAATATGGTAGAAAGTGCGCGCGTTAGATGCATGGTTCATGGTCATTATCTACTCCATTTCTTTAGGCGAAAATTTGCACTCATTTCGTCCCCAATAATGCTATACCTTCAGTTTTTGGCTTACAAAAATGTAACTAAATTTCATTGAAGTTTTCCTATTTCCCATTAGTAATCATGACAAGATGCTATGAGATTGATGGATTAAAAAGGTAAATTTATGAACAGGTTAGGGATCCAAGCTGGAAAGACGGCAAGTATGCAAGTGGTTGTGTTGCCATCTATTCAAAGTGACACGGATGAATTTTCAATTGCAGATTACGTGATTCATTCATTCCTAGATTTTCAGCCAGAGCTATGGGGTCTCCCACCCTTTGACGACCGTATGTTTCTTTCTTATGAAGTCATAGACCCTCTTTACACAAGATAACTGCATTACATCTATAGGTTGCACAAATGAACTCGTCAGGCGTGTTATGTAACGTGAGAAAACATGTAGTTTCTTGGTGTGGGTCGAAAAAGAACAGGTCCGGTTGGGTTGAGTTCATTTTTCTTGGGATTTTAGATATATTTAACACATAGTTTAGTGTGTCAAAGATGATCGTAAAAATCGTGTAGTAATAATAATAATCTAATTTATTCTATTTAAATTCGATTTAGGAGTTTTATGCATTAAAATAAACTTTGAAAGATTTCAGCCTGTTTGACCCATGTTGCTTATTTACTTTTTTAAGTTTACCTGCCAGAAATTGATCTGTTATGGCTGCAGGGGTGATGAAAGCACTGCCAATTGAACCAGTTCATTTGAAGGGAACATACAAAAATGGTTTTCTTCAAAGAAATTTAGGTATAAAATTTACGCTAATTATATCATTCGTCATGTTAATCTTATTACAAGTATCTTGAGATCTTGTTGATTAATCAGATAATGGAGAATCCGATCTTCCTGGTCAAGTCTGGGGTGTCTTTTTCGGATGGGTTGACTTTGCCTCGCAAAAGAGTTTTAAGATTGTGGTCAGCATCAGTTGGGACAGTAGCTGTGGCTCTTTCAGTAGAAACATTGTAAGAATATAAATATTTGCAATGCTTCCATAAAAAATCTTGTGCGTAGGTTTAATTGCCAAAAATGGGTCGATTTCAGCTATATTTCTATTGCCAGCGGGTCAACAGGTAAAATAATTATTTTAGCTATAAAAATGAACATAAACTTGATTGGTAAATTGTATCTTCCATTTCAGCAAGCTTGTTTTATCAACGGAAGCGATGAACAAATTTTTAATCAACCAATGGAAGTAGCGCTTGTTGGTTACATTAGAGGATTTTGTACCAAGGTAACTAAATTTATGCTTACAGGAACTAGTTTTATCTGCCATATTGGTTTTTATTAGAGGCTCAAAATTGGATGGGTTGTGTTGGTTAGGTAATCGGTTAAGACAGGCTCAACTCAAAACAGGTCATTTTAGTATGTGTTGAGTTGACACGAAACAGTTTGTTACAAACACTCGAACTATTTTTTCAACTATATAATTTAGTACGTTTTAAGCATCAACAAAATACTTTTTTCAAACCATACTCATTTTGACCCATAACCTAAACATCCCAATTACACTAGGTTGACCTTCTGCGTTATCATAAATTGCAAAGTATATTCGGTAGACTTTTGATGAGATGGTGCTGGATAATTGTATAGAATCCGTGTCATTTTTGTTTATATTTCTTTAGTTAATCACATATAAAGCCTCTTTTGAACTACAGTAATTTGTACATAATTAACAGCGAAATCCTTCAACTGATTCTCAAATACTCGACCAAGACAAGTCAATTGCAGAAGCTTGCTTGAACCTAGCAGCTTATAGCTATCACCAGGTGTAGCCTTGCCTAGCTTTCAAGAACTTGCATAGTGTAGCAGCATCAAACATTCGTTTGGACCCCCTTACAATTCAATATATTCACATCGACTTGAAAGGTATACTATAAACCTTACGGGTCCCAAAAAGTATAATAATACGAACCCCGTATATGTGATGATTTATTCATGATTGTTCAGCGTATAACAACACGAAGAATGATTGAGCTATCATATGATTTAGTTTAGGCTTGTCTAGAGTGATGCATGTCTTTATTCATGTTTACTTGAACTATTTGACTGATTATATGTAAGATGACTTTATTCTAATAGACCAATACAACTGATTGTGCAAGTCTAACCTAGTCTTGGTATTAAGAAGATCAATCTTGAAAAAGTAATATGTACCCACCCAGAACTAATATTTGAAAAGACTTGGATTAATCAATAACAAACCAAGCAAGTTTTGTACTAAACTTAAAACTGAAAATGAATCCTTTTACTATTCGTATGTCAAGCTTTCGTTTTCGGTTTCTTAATATGCATTAAGGGGCCGTTTGGTTCGTTGCTATGAATCACAGTGCGTATCGGATTTGGTATGAGATAAAATGACAATATATATAATTAAGTTTATTATTACCAATGTTAATGTTTGGATGACAAAATATTGTATGAAAAAAGGTTATAGATATTTGAATTTTGTAATGGAAAAGAACAAATATAACATGGGGCCCACAGAATAGATTGCAAACACAGTAAGGGTGCGTTTGGTTTGTAAAAAGGTTTTGTTAGTACAAAATTCGTGTCGAGTTTGGCGAGGTGTCGAAGTCCTTTGTCGGGCCGGGCCTCCAAATGACTTGAGTGTTTAATCTTGTACTAGAGCAAGAAAAGTGATATGATTTTCTGCACAATTGAAAGTAAACCGTTAGCCTTACCGTGGAGGCGTGAGAGTAAGTATTCATATTGTCAGAGTATATGTTAGAGAGAATAAGAATAACTGTGTACCTTTTGGGGTGTATTGTGATCCCTATTTATAGGTGTCTAGTACTAGGGTGTTAGGAAAATATTGTAAACAGACTTAATACTGTTAGTATTAAAGTTAAGTCTGTTAGTTAAAGTTAATACTGTTATCTCTTAGCGTTAATCTAGGAAGAGATAAGCATTATCTCTTAACGCGTTTAGGGTTCCTTATGCTTATAAAAGGAACGTAGAATAGTATTGTAAAGACATCGGTTGATTGAGCATTCACAATCAAATAGTAATAGTAATAGTAATTTTAGTATTTGTTCTTGTGTTCATCTTGGTATAGATATTGATATTCCGCGTCAATATTTATATTTCACAGTCATTGTCCCTTATAGGATCTTTGGATTTATTCAAAGGACTATCAGTCGTTCAAGGCTCATTCAGATCCTGTTTATAAGGACCTACATTTTGTGTGTCTAAAACGAGGGTCGATACCCTTGATATCGGTGATTTTCCAAGCAATGGCCCGTTTATGTGATTTAAGCACTTTTAAGAGAGCATCTTTTTATCATTTTTTAAACCTTTTGCAATAATCACTGGTAACTTGTCGTTTTCTTCTAAGTAAGCATATTCCAAATGAGATGGTAAGTCTTTTAACTCTATTTCCAGAGGCTCTTCAATTGAAGGTTTTGCCTTGATTACTTCTCCTTGCTTTAGGTCCATCGGAGGGAGTTGAAACGGGTCATTATTTAATAATTTTTCAATTAAGCAAATATCTCCCTCCGGATCGCAATCGGCATGATCAATTTCCGGTGAAATCGAATTATCCTTGAGATAAGCTTTAATCTCTTCTAAAATGAATTCAGAAGTAAGAGACTCAGACGTCGGGGTGGGATTGCCACCCGAAGATTTAGAAAACCCTAGTAATTCCAGAGCATACTCCTCATAAACTTCATCAATGATGTCAATTCGGTTAATTGACACATCATTTGTAGAGGAATATCTCGTAGTTTGATCTAGATTAAAAGTGATGGCTTCGTTATCAACCCGAAGGTTATTTCTTCTCCATAAACATCAATTAAGGCACGACCGGTTCTTAAGAAGGATCTCCCAAGTATGAGAGGTACTCGAGGATCGGCTTCAAAATCTACAACAACAAAGTCGGTAGGAAAGTGGAACTTTCCCACTTTGACATAAACATCTTCGGCGAGTCCTTTAGGATGAGTTATGGATTGATTCGATAACTCAAGAGTCATTCGAGTGGGGGTAAGTTCAGGTAAGGATAACTTTTTCCAAATAGAAAGGGGCATAATATTTATGCTTGCGCCAAGATCGGCCAAGACGTGACATACATCCATTTCTAGAAAATTGCATGGTATAAGAAACTTGCCGGGATCTCCAAGCTTTTCAGGAAGCTTTTCGAGGAGCATCGCTGAGCAATTCTCGTTCAATGGTATCTTAGCTAACTCAAGCAACTTTTCCTTATTCATGAGCAAATTCCTAATCGTAGGAGCAAATCTTGGCATAAAAAACAAAGCGTCTGCGAAGCTAATGTCAAAGTGTAAATCTTGGAACATTTGAAAAATCTTCTCTTTTTGATAAGATGCAACTTTTGATCATTACGTCGTGAAGGATACGGAATATTCGGCTTAGGTAAAGTCTTCGGAACATCGGGTTCCAGAATCGGAATGGGATTAACCGGAGGTGGGATGTGAGCGGTACTTCCTTGTAAATTTGTTTGGTCTTTATCCGTTGTCTCCTCGGTTTCTCGTTCCACTACCTTTTAGGAGAGGGGTTAGTAGGAATTGAGGGTCCCTTGTAAGCAACACCACTTCGAGTAGTGATCGCTTTCATCTCACACTTTGGGTTTAGAATGGTATTACTCGGAAGAGTATCCGAAGTTGAGGCTTGGTTTTGAAAGAATCCACTAAACATATTTTGCAAGTTAGTTTGAAAAACATTTTGTTGATTCAT
>BQNB010105568.1:4921-22429 GCA_026074375.1 Tanacetum coccineum
AATTAGACGGGTACGCACACCCAAAAGGTCTTCTGTGAACATAGATTGGTATCCCGAAAGTCTATAGTCATTCGTGGCGAGATAAACCACAAGCATGACTATGATTGGTTAGGAGTCGACTGTGATTAAGTCGAGATCATTACCACAAAGCTTGGCCATCTGGCAAGCCCGGTATAATGAGCAATTTGATCGGTTGGGTATGAACCCGCTTGACGAACATAGCTTTTGCTAAGGCTTCATAGTAAGCGAGCACGATTATTTTGCTAAGGCTTCATAGTAAGCGAGCACAGTTATTTTGCTAAGGCTTCATAGTAAGCGAGCATGATTATTTTGCTAAGGCTTAATAGTAAGCGAGCACGGTTATTTTGCTAAGGCTTCATAGTAAGCGAGCATGGTTATTTTGCCAAGGCTTCATAGTAAGCGAGCACGATTATTTTGCTAAGGCTTTATAGTAAGCGAGCATGATTGTTGCTAAGTGTGATAATGAGCAAGTGTGATGAAGTGCCTAAGTAAAGCTAGGCTAAAATGTAAAGTCATCGTAAAATAACGAATAAGCGAATATGTGCTTATATGATTATGTGGTATGTGTAATGATGCTATAATGCGTTTGATGGGGTCATATGTACTCCAGACTACTTTCTCAACCGGTGGTGCATTATTAAATAAGACCGGGAGGGCGACACGTGTGTTCTGGTTTTGGTTAGCAACGTGTATTTTGGTTTTGATTGTTGACACATGTTTTGGTTTCGCGTAGCAATGTGCGCTTGGTTTTGTTGGTAAGATCACCACCTTGAGTTGGGTTGATTTTTCGTCTTGAAAGCCTTCTTTTTAGAAACGACGTGATTTATGTTTTCCTGGATACGTTCCGTGGTAAATTTTGTCTCTCATGGTAAGAGCAGTTGTGATTATATTTTTTATCTCGTTGTTATAAATTACCATTTGTTTTCCTGACTTTCCATCTGGAATAGTCAAGGCGAGTATTATATCGCGTGATTTTTGCGCTCCAGCGTGTGAGTCCGTTCAATAATGAGGAAATCGTCTCACTACAAGTAAAATTAAGATGAGTAAGAAAGGACTAGCACTGGGACGGCGCTCCCTTTAAGGTGGGCGGAATGTAACAACCCGAATTTTACGACGCGTATGACGATCGCGGATTCGACGTCATAACTATTATTTTATGAATTTCTATGATCGATTGTCGACATTTAAAATTTTAATTGTTATGAATAGTTATTTTTGTATTTTATTACGAACGAAATTTTGAAATTTTTATTTTTAGTCGATTTGCGAGTCAACGTTTGACCGCACGATCGTTAAACGTTTTAAGCATTATATTAAATTATGAAGCGTCTCGTTAATGTTTTATTTTTGTAAATTATATTTTTACGGACTCCGTCGTCCTTTGTTCCTCGACTTGGCCAAAACTCGCGTTTAATGTACACCTTTATTAATATTGTGTACAAATGATACTTTAAATTAAAAATGTTAACAAGGATTATACAAGTAATTAAAATTAAAAAAATCTAATTTTTTTATGATGAGCCCTCCCCTAGCCCTTGTAGCCGACGCCTAGGTTAACCCACACACACAAACATTTGTTTTTCCCATGCCAAGAAATGATTATGAGTTTTGGTTGCTTCCAAAGTTGGTTTAAACTCCTTTACATACACAAGTAAAACACATAGTTAAAAAATTTGTTTCTCCTCTCTTGTTCTCTCCTATTTCGAACGACAACAACCAGAACAATAGGAAAAATATTTTTTTTCCTTGAACATCAAATCTATTCAAACATCACTCAAACAATGATTTAAATCAAGAAAGAACCAAGTGTGAAGTGGTTTCTTGCCCTCCCTTTTCCTTCTTGAGCTCGTCGAACCCCACAAACACAAACAACCTTCTCTATTGATTTTTCCAATTATCAAATAGAGTTTAGGTGATGTTATCCTAATCATCTATGAAGAAGAAACACACATGCAATTAGATTTAAAGAAGATTGGGTTTTAATTAAAATAAAAATAGTTTTAATCAAGGTTTGAATTAGAAGTTTAGTGGGAAAAATATTAGTGGGAGTTTTGGATTCAAAAAGTTAAGGGTTTGGTGTTGGTTGGGGGTTCGAACCACGGCAAGACCCCAAAGGGGTGTGTTTTGTTAATTGGTTATTGATTAATTTAGTTTGGTTTTGATTCGGGCTTGATTTAGATTCGGTTTGAGTTTGGTTGGGTAACACGAGGCCACGGCTAAGGAACAAAGGGGACGAGATGAGTTTTGATCGAGTCCGATCTTGCTTTCTATAGCATTGTAAGTATATTTGTTGCTAGTTTAATAATTGTTTTTACGATTTGAATTGTTTTCGGCTATTGCATGTGATGGAATCCGAGCGAACTTGCGTCGATTAGTTTAGATTTGGTTAATCGTTTGATTGAACAAATTGGATATTGTTTATAGACTATTTTAGATGTGTCGTGAATGGATTTTTGGGACGAAAATGAATTTTGGCTCGTTTTGTAACGTATATATTTGGGCAGAAACTTTGGCACGGAAAACAAGGCACGAGATTTTGTAGAATCTGTTTTTTGTTTAACAAATACGATAGAGTTTATCTTTACGATCGTTTTGATATAAAATGGAGCTTCTAACTCCTAATAACGAAGAATCTAGAGCGAAATCGAGATACACACTTTAAGCTTGTAAATAAAGTCACTTGTAATATATAAGAGTCATTTACATCTATATCTTTAGAAAACTTATCAGTTACATAAATATCCTTCTAAATTTGATAATTACTTTAAGGATTGAGATCCTCTAATGTTTGTGTCTAATGTTTATTCTTTAAAAACTATAAAATACACATGTATGTCCTTTTCATCATATTTATAATGATTTAAAATTAAAAACTCTAACAAAAATGATCTAACTTGTAATCTTACTTTTTTATCCTTCTTTTTCAATGAAACCAATAGAGTTTTTAAAACGAAATAAACCTATCTTCAAAATTTATAATCATACATCCACTATATAATTGAAATCGTTGTGGTAATACTCGAATGCACATAAGAATCAAAAAGAAGAAAATGGAACAGGTGACGTGTGAATCTCTAATGCAAATTTTGGTATTAAAAAAATGAAAACCAAATCTTATGCAAGTTTCTGTATTAAAAGATTGAAAGCCAAAATTGATTTTTTGAATATAAATATCTCTAAACTACAGTTTACATTTCCTCCAAATTGTATTTGAGCTTTAAATAAATCACATCAATCGATTTCAAGATTTGATGTTTTTCAATTTGATGAATGAAGGGTATATGTGTAATATAACATGCTAAAAAACATTTATATAAAATTACTTAGTATTAAATCCATTTAAATATGATAAAAATGTGTTTTTGGACATACATGTGTATTATAAAGTTTTAGAAGGATATTGACGTAATTATATAATTTGAAAGGATATTGACGTAATTTATAAGTTTTCTAAGGATATAGATGTAATTGTCCCTTATAAAAATATGAACTAAAATTAAAAAAATAGAAAAAAACACACTACTATCAAGCCGAAACTGTTTTAATACAAAGCAAGCCCCGCCGCAACGCGCGGGCATATACCTTCTCGTAATAAACATATTATAAATTGAATTGTTAGTAACTTAGTTATGTCAAAAGTCTCCTCGTGGATTAATGTCTTTCGCTAAAACCTATTACATTAACTACAAACAGTTAGCAACTTTGCTCAAGACTTCTCATAACTCATACAGTTTGCTTTTTAGGCAGTGAGACTCCTAAACAACATATGCAAACTTTATTAGTTAGGCAAATGTGACAAAAATGTATTTAACTTTAAGGTCATTTCCAATTAAGGTATCGTTTTTTTTTTTTTGCATAAAAAGGTATCCAACTTATATTTTTGACAAATTTAGATATTTTCGTTAAATATTTAACGATCATTAAATTTTACATTTCAAATCCACCGGCTACTACAACCACCACCATTCATCTTCGCCACCACCAACCCTCCTCACCACCATCTCAAAAAATAACTCACAAAATGAATACATATCAAATGATTAACAAAAACAATAATTAACATGATATTTGGAATCACTAAAGAAAATAATACTCCCTCCGTCCCATTTTTATTGTCCACGTTTCCTTTTGGGGATATCCCAATTTAACTGTCCACTACTAAAAATAGATAGGGAAGTTTGATCAAGTTTACTATATTACCTTTGTTTGAAATTTTTATTACAAACTTTAAAGAAGAGTTTAATTAATTAACTAAAGTTAAAACTGTCATTCTGTCAAAAAGTAAGAAAGAGAAAGCAGTAATAAATGCATTTTTCTTAAACTGTGTGTTTTTTGTCGGAGGACAATAATTTTGGGACAGAGGGAGTAATTATATTTGAGCATAATTGTTACAGTAGTAAATGATCTGATGCATCTAAAAGGCATGTTTTGCCTATACCATGATGTCAAGATATATAAATTGGGTTAGGTCATACGTATCCCCACTAAAACACCATTCGTAACCCTCTATGTTTTTGCCCTTTTTTGATTTTTTTTTAATTTTAATTTTGTTTATGTTATAAAAGTGTGAAACGGTAAGTGCGGAAAAAAAAATATCAAGTTTAACAGATCAAAAATATTAAACTGTCAAAAAATACGGAACAAAAACTGATAAAAAAAACTGTGTTACATTGTAAACAGAGAGACAAATGGACCAAAAAATACGAAAAATCCGTACTTTTTGTGGATCAAAAGGTACCAATAGTAGCACCCATATATGACATTGTATATCAGACATGCCTAATCATTATAAATGTGAAGCTATTAATATAATTAATTAATTATACATGACAAATATTGATTTAATAGAATCTGCGAGATTTGTTAGCATCAATTTTTGTGATGTACGGTTGGTGATTTACTGCGGTGGTGAGTGGGGTTTGTAGTGGAGTCAGTGCTTGGTAGTGATGGTGGTAGGGAGGCTTGGTGGTGGTGGTAGTTGCCGGTAGACTTGAAATGTAAAACTTAACGGATAATCCTTAGATATTTAACGAAATACCCAAATTGCCAAAAATATAAGTTAGATGCCTTTTTATACAAGAAAAAAAATGTGATACCTTGATTAGAAATGACCATTAAGTTGAGTATTTTTTTATGTCATTTGCCATAATATATAGCTAATGATAGTTTTCAAAGAATATGGTGCATAAGGTTCATTTTGTTGACACTTAAGAAAATTCGTATATAAAGAATAAAATTTAAAAAAATATAGACCTCTTTCTCATTAGTTCTTTCTCATTTGATCAGCTTATTCATGTTTAATTAAGATTTCAGCAATCAGCATAGGCGAGTAGAGGTGAACATTTCGGTTTACCAGTCAAAGAACCGGTTTTGACTAAAACCGGTTCGGTTATAAACCGGTTTTTTCATATAGAAAATGCAAAATCGGTTTGGTTAGTTAACCGGTTTAACCGGTTTTTATGCAACCGGTTCGGTTAAAAACCGGTTTACAACCCGGTCTTGTCAATTTTTTTTAAACCGATTACAAACCGCCGGTTCGATTGGAGGGAAACCGGTTTTTAAAAAAACCGGTTTCAGTTTTTTTTCCCGGTTCGGTTCATGAACCGGTTTTTCTGTACACCTCTATAGGCGAGTAGGTATCAATAAAGATTTCCAAATGCTTTTGTCTGTAAGCACGAATGTCGTATTGAAACTAACCTGCAAATTTTGGTTATATTAGCGAGCAACATGCGTAAAATACGACCTATTTATGAAGTGAAACTTTCTCACAAATCCCATCTTTAAGCTTTGCTTGCTCTTCATGAAACAACCCGTTCGTTAATCACACTCCATAAGTTTCGTATTGGCTGCATAAAACTCAGATTGCTGAAGTCTGAACTATGTTCGTCTCTCAATTAAGTAACCTATAAGAGTGCAAACGTTGTTTTCTTGATAGCAAGTCTTAAAAGTGCTAATTTTGAAAGGCTTGTTGACTCTTTACAGGTGATTCGGAGTTATATGGCCATGGTCATTCGTGTGTTGTGGAATACCAAATGTCTTCTACAGTATTTTAAATCAAATGAATCTGCTCAAATTTAATTCAAATGAAGCGTCCTACTAAATTATAGGTATTGAGTCTTGTTGTAATGCTGGAGAATGACATCCTTTGTACTCAAGTTTGTAAGAAGTTTATTAAAAACCAAAGGCCTTTGGCACAACGGTATGTGAGCGGCTCATCAACCAATAGGTTGCGGGTTCAAGTCTCATTTATGATGATTATCAGTATCAAGTATTGGTATTGATCAAACACCCTCTATCATTTTCCCAGCTTCTGCATATTAGTATTATGTATTAAACTTTAAACATGATCTATATGTAAGACCCGTCTTTATAAACTTGATACCAAGTGAAGCCATATTCGTCCCATGCAGTGGCGGACACAAAATTTTGTCAAAGGGCGTGCGCTTGTTTTAATAAACGAAAAAAGGTATGCACTTCTTATTAAAATCCAAAAAAGGGTACGCCATTGATACTGGTCAAAGGGCATGCACGTGCACACACTCTGCCTCGAGTATGTCCACCTGATCTCATGTATGTAAAAATAGTTCAGTTTTAGTAATATATTATTGCCAACAGGTAAAATGGGTAGAATTAGAAATTTACTAAAAGGAGACGGGTCAAACGGTTAAAATAAGTCCAAAGCATACTCAAGCCCACTCTCAGAGACTGATTTACTAAAAAAAATGGTCCAGTTACTCAAAGTTGTAGTATCTTAGTAATATCAAACTACAGTGAGAAAATAACCATATTTTTGAAGATCTCTCAGGAGAGAATGATTTTATTGAACCAATTGCCAAAACAACATTTTTCATAGTGCATATGAAGATTACAAAAAAAACAAAAGTTCAAGGATGTACGATTAATTTTCATACCAATTTCGTTGCATCAAAGCTTCCTAGAGAATCCAACTTTCAAAATTGCAACATCTCCTTGTATTTAACCAAAATAGTTGTTTTTAAGTTTGATTGTCCACAAGTATTTACAACTGATCACCTTTATACGTACATCTTCTACTTATAAGCCTTGACAAAGAGAAAATTAAAGTCACGGTCGCAACCACCTCAAAGTGAAGTATACGAATAAGGTTTTACCAAAGATACCAGGTGCTCACGCACTTAGGACACGCCGTTGAAAGAAAATAACACCTCCAGAAAAAGCATGTTTGCGCATTAATGTAAACCCCTTATACTAATGTAACTTGTTTCAACATCGTGTACTCCTTTCACGCAATAATCCTTACAAAAGCAGCTGCAAAGTGGGAGGATTATCAGTTAAAAATGAAGAGTGTTAGCGAAATAACAAAAAATAAGCATCATATTAAAATCTCATTGAAAGTTGATGTGTTTCATCAATATGTTATGGACAGAGTAACAAACTTACTATACAATGAAAGTCATAACAAAAAATGAATAACGTCACTAGAAAGGTTTGAAAGAAAGAATTTCTCGACAGATGTTTTATTTTTTCTATTGGGAATAAAATGGCCACAGAAGGAGTTGAAAGCTTGAAGCTGACAAAGTTTTAAAGGACTCTAATTAGAAACCGTCTCTATGGTGTACTGAAAATTGACGATTTCTGTAATACCTTAAAAAAAATAAACTACACATCTGCTTAAAGTCATGATACTGTTGTATTTGCCCAAGATGATACTATTTTCTCATCACTGTCGGGTATTTGAGATATTCAAGTCACGAGACCAAGTGGTGGTTCGTTAGTGAAAAGATCAAGGGAAGCGTGCAAGTACACCGATACACAACCGTTCCAACCAATTTACATAAAAATGGGTCATTTTGAGTTGGGTTTTATCTCATACGGGTCAAATGTTTATGTAAAAAGGAAATATCAGAACTATCCAAAAGTTTGTTTCTAATGCATACACCCTATCAAATCATATCCTAGAAAATTTCTGATTATTCTTGTAAAAAAAACATTGTTTTGTAATCCTAACAAACACATAAATCTCTAATAATGTATTTTAATGAATAGACTAAAAACCGGCATGTTCCATTACACCGACCAAGCTATCCATTATCACCACCCTCAGTAACAATAATTTATGCACATGCTATCCATTATTGCAATAATGTTGTTTTTGTAATCATAGGTAACGCTTTACCTTTTGTCAAGAATTAAAAAAAATGGACGAAACTGTTCCGAAAAAAGATTCATACAACCTCTTAAAAACATTTATTAGTCAAGCTTTGAGTAGTATTACCTCAGCAGAAACCATTGGACGAGTGAGTACCGAAACATCACGAGAACCATAATCGAGCCACACATACCTTAAAGATTGATTTATGCTAAACACAAAACTGGCAATTGCTTGCTCGTTAAAGGGACAACCCGTCAATTTTAGCTTTCTTAGTTTTGGGCACCCTTTTAATAGCTCCAGAAGTCCTACATCAGATTCTCCCATATTAGTTAGAGATAGATGTCTTATATTAAGACCATACTCCCCAATGAATCCTAAACTGACATCCGTCAATAAACCTGGACGAAGATAAATATCTAGCCTTTCAAGCTTTTTGCAACCCCTTAGCATAGCTCGAACCCCATTGTCTAGCGGAAAATCTGTTTTACCGCCTTTCTCACTCAAATGTATACGAAAATCATGTAGATTCTTCAAACGAGTTCCTACACACTCGAGAGCTTTATTTGAAATATCTAAGCTATAAACCTCTAAATACTCCAAATTAGGACATCCTTGTGCCAGCCATATAAGTCCCTTTCGAGTCACCAACCCATAATGGGCCTAGTTTGCGCAATTTCTTGTCAAAAAAAATGACCAAATAACTTTCATATCCTTGTCTTTACATATATCCTGTGATATATATAAATTCCAAAAACTGCGGAACTAGACCATATTAAAATCGTAACATTGGCAATTATGATTCAATAACCTCTATCAATTCCCGTAAGCTGATTGAGATATAGGGAGTAGAAAACGGAATAAAGCTTCGGTTTCAAATTTCTAATACAGTATAACACAAACGTTATATTCGGGGGGAATTCAAAACCGAACGTATATACAGCAGTCTTTCATCAAAAAACCCCATGCCAAACGCTTCGGATCTTCTTCAGCATGCATTAAAGATTGCTTTGTAATTTATTAAATCATATGCAAAAGGGTTGAGAGATACTAAAAAGTTGCTACATTTCTTTGCAAGAAGTGTAAACATCCTTCAATATATATACAATGTTAACACGGGTATTCAAAATTACTAACGACTCCGTAAACCGGGTTAAACAAAGCACCCAACTCATGAAAAATTTAACATTTGTCTACATAATCACACTCTAAGTAATCATTTTCTTTGTCATTATATCATAATAACACAAACTTCTCAAAGTTCTATACAACACCTAGCGATATCCTCTGTAAAACATCTTACACCCTCGATTCTCTAAACTCCTTAAACTAACCACCTCGGGTTGCTTGCAAAAAGCTGGAGATCAGAAGCTGACACAAACCATGTTCCGATAGATAGCGATTTCTCATAAGCTCAACTTCAACAGCTATACTTTGAATCCATGGGGTGAACGGGAAATTACTACATTTTTTAGCACTTTCATCGTCCATACTGAATAAGACTTATAGTGTTAACAGACTCGAGATTAGGGTAATTCTTATAATTTAACGTTTCGGGTCAGGGGCGAAATGCTGCGTGTTAAGTTATGGTGTTTACAGCAGTTGTTAGATGGGATATAAAAAAATTTTCTTAGAGGACTATATGAAAAGAATTTAGGTTATCATTGTCTTGTATGTAAGAAATTACTCAATCTAAACACTAACATACTATTTTTTTAGCTCCTTTTTTTTCTTATAACATTATTTAAACAGAGAAAATGTAGAAGAACAAAGAAGATAGAAGTCATACTACTGGGAGATTTGGAAATGGATAGAGTTTATTTAGGGATTTGCTATTCGCAATTTCATAATTACTGTAAAAGTGTTTTTTCATTTTGGGGAAAATTATGGTCAAAGAGTCAAACCATCATATGATGTATTGACTATCAGAGATAAAACAGTAAATTAACCATTTGCTCTTTCCTGTGTTGGCGTTTAACGATAAGGTCTCGTCCCTTGACCGTAAAAGCTAATTTTTTCATACCATTCTGTCCCCTTATGTTTAACAGTTTCTTAAACACTAACGCTCGTTAGTGCGTTATTTGCATGTGGGCATTTTAGTATTTTTCAATGTGTGTCAAGTAAGACTTTTCTTCTCATTTTTTGCTCTTTGAAAGTCATTTTACCTATTATGTCTTATCTCATTTTGATGTTAAATCCCAACCAACTCTTTTTTACATCTGCTCGGAAAGTTGCTTATTGACGAATAGTACTGTTCTACCCGCTAGAGATTTTGACCAAGTCTCTAAGAACATGAGGTTGTGGCCAAGACTCTTATTTATTTTTCCAACTTTTTGTTTTTTGATAAAATTTTTACAGAAACAATTTTCATGTGACCCTTTATAATAAATAAATCTATTTTTACCCCTCCAATAAAGTAGTTTAACATATATTATTACTATAAAAAGATAATACATACAGAATACATTACATGTGAATGAGCATGCACTAAATAAGCAAAGCAGCATAAGCAATGGGAAATACAAACTACAAATTCATTTAAAAACGAATACTATTAAGGAAAAGTTAAATATCTTCTAGTCTAGTATAGATTAGCTAGCATATATACAATGGAGAAAACCACATTACTTGACTACATTTCATCTCTCAATACAAACACACACCGCTACCTGTATCAAGTGCAAGTTCTACTCACACATGATCACATTAGGCTATTGTATAAAAGGCATCAATCAAGGACTGTTAAAACTTAGTTCAATTAAGCAACCTATACTTAGAGTTACATTTCAAGAGACTGGCATCACTCTAATGTATAAAGAAATCTCAAAGATACTTCCCATGACTACATTTCACAGAACATGCCTAACTATCTTGCAGCTTCCCTTCACAAGTTAATCATACTTGACCAATCAAATGGCATCATCACAAGATGGCTCCACCACAACCCATCAAAGGAGATACTTAATGATAAATCAAGCCATTAAACATAACCATACATATCATTAGTATCAATAGGACCACATAATCTTGTAATACTTCATCACCGAGCAATAAACAATCAGTGGTGGCTTAAGGGTAAGGCAAGTAAAGTTAGGGCTTTAGGCCACCAATTTTTAAAGGCCCTGGATTTTCTAGGACTTTGTATATATATAAAGTCATTCTTATGTTTCTTTGACGTCATAATTAGAGATCCGATTATTCAAGATCTGAACTAGTTGATAAATGTTAACTAAAAGGTATCTATGATTGAGAGTGTCACAAAAGATAAGATTTGTTAGCTCATTTATCGAAACCCAACGAAGTATTATTCTACATTGATTTCGAGAAACTAAACAAAGATTTCACATAAAAAAACTTGAAAAAATAAATTTTATATAAACGATTTTACGGTAAAAAATAAATTTTATGCTCACTTTAGGCCTCCGAGAAATTTGAGCCGCCCCTGTAAACAACCTTATGGATCTTACTAGATGCAGTCACTCACACAGCCTCAAATACAATGCAGCTTACATCCTCAGAAGGTATAATGAGACTTTTCAGTAAACTAAAACTTTCAGAACCAAGATATAAGCCAACTGCTATCTCCAAGTTATACTACGCGTCAAATTATTCCAAATTAGCAACTTCTATATCTGCATACTTTCTTCATCAATCATCTCTTCATTACCAGGCCACATGTTAGCTTCACTTTTTATCTTTCAACAATGATATTAACTTGTGTATAAGGCTGAGCAAACCCACCGAAAACCGACCCGAACCGATGAACCGACCGAAACCGAGCTGAAACCGAACCGAACCGACCTTATTCGGTTCGGTTTCGGTTTTGTATATTTATTTTGGTTTTAATCGGTTTGGTTCGATTCGGGTTAAAACCAAGAAAAATAAGCCTAAACTATCTATTCGGTTCGGTTTTTGTCGGATCGACTCGGTTTTGGTTTTTTCGGTAAACTTGGTTCGGTTTCAGTTCATGTTTTTCCTGCAAACACGGGTTTTTGGGTGATTCGATTTTGAAACCCGTCAATGCTCACCACCTTACGTGTGTTGATGATATCTAACTCTCAGACTTGATTGATGGATGTCTTCTATTGTACCTGACAATCCCAAAATTCCCCTCAATCACTTAACATTTGTAGGCACCTTCTCTACTGCAAAAGAGCATTTAGACTGTTTGGCATATAAGGTGTTCTGTCTCATCACTTACAGAACCATTCTTAAATGCTGCTCATGTTCCTCCATATTCTTGCTATACACTAGAATGTCATCAAAAAACACCAAAGTGAACTTCCTTAAGATAGGGTGTTGAAGATGGTACTTCCATCATAGGACTAAAATGTAGGAGGGGGTATTGGTTAATCCAAATGGCTAGTACCAATGAAACTCCATAATGCACCATCACGTGTCTAAAAGCGAGTTTATCTCTCAATTTCGATCCTTAATTTTCTACATTTGATGATTTCAAGGCTTAAGTCAAGTTTAGTGAACATGAATAGCCCCTAATAAACTATCATATTTAGCTCTCTCAAATGATAGGACATGGGGAAACTTATCCTTGATAGTAGACTTGTTAAGTTGCTTGTAATCTACACACATCCTCCAACTTCCATCCTTTTTCTTAACCATAACAATGAGAGAGGCGAAAGGACTTTGGCTATGCCTGATTACCCCTGATTCTAGCAACTCGTTCACCATTTGCTACTATACATACATTTTGCACTGGCAGGATTGATATATGGTTTCATCATTAAATGAGTGGGGTGTTTGGGAAAGCTAAATTATGATGGGCCCATGTGATTTTTAGGAGGTTGTGCAAAGTAGGGTAAAATCATTACACATCATTACAAAGTCTTTCACCAACGACTCTAAATTGGTCAATATTTTATTCACTTTGTCTCCATTCTTGCAACAAAATAAGGAGAACAAACAAACATCTTTAAAGTCCCTCTTTTAAAATTTGCTTGCCGTGCATCCCTATGCACAAGGGGGGGGGTGGGGTTTTGGTCTTTTTTTTTAAACAAAAAAGCTTGTGTAGTACCCTCACCTTAACATCTCCATGCTGTTTTTTATAGGTAATAATAGGAATTAGTGAGCGTTCTGAAAGTTCATTGATTTAACCCAATGTAGCCTAGCCAACTGAACTCCAACACCATTTTCACGCATGCTAAACTAAGGTCAATACCATCACCGCATCTATAATCTAAGTATTATTCTCCAACAGTTAAGCCAATTGATGTCACATTGAAATGATGGTCATATCCACCTGGGCCATTTGCTACACTTACTATCAAAGGACAAAGTCCCTTCTTTCATCTTACACCACAAGGTTTTGGTAGTCTGCAACTCCAAATTATTACGGAGTGTCCAACTATCTACTAATATATGGATTTGGTTGCTTACGAGTTTACCCTTAGATACTGTTAATAGTTGAAAATTGTTGGACTCCATGTTAAGAGCATTTAATGAAAATCTTGTGGAGGCTTCATTGCTAATTGCTATAAGTTACCACTTCAGGGTTCTATTATGTTCCTACCATCATTCACCAATTTACACCGGTTCGTGCCTCCATGACCCTTACCTCTCCATTCACTTACCCCCCATTACAATAACAGCGCCTACAATTGTTCTCATGTGATACTTCCTGTCCAATGAACATATTTTTTATCCAGTAAAAGCACATATCTATTAGCTCTCCTTCTCCTCATACTCGTTTTGAGTCAATCTTTTCCTATTTGGATTGTTCTAACTAGTGTTTGGTTTAGCATGCACAATATTAGTTCTACCCTCATAAACCACACCATGATTAGTTTTAGGAACAGGAGTTGGTAGTAATGGAGTTTACCTTGATTTCAAAGCCACCAAAGTCTGTTCTTGCATTTTAGCCATTGTAGACTAGAATGCCTTTGTCTAAGTATGCTGAGTTAAACATCCTTATTTGAAAAACTTATTCATTTTCTCTCCCTAAGAAACAAACTGAAGAAACAAACTGATTTCATGTTTTTCTTCCAACTCTACCATATTCAACAAGGCTTCAAACTTCTCTTGGTAGTCTTTCATTGTTCTATCCTGTTTCAGTTTCTTTAACTCCATTAATGGATCATCAAAAACTGGCCAAAATAAGATGAATGAAATAAGATGGTGGTGGTTAGAGATGAATAATTGAACATGTATAAGGAAGAAAGAATGGTTGGGAATTAGGGATTTAATATACAGTAATTTTTATGGTATTGAATTTTTGTATTAGAGAGCTGGGTACAGTGGTGCTGTTGGGGTGGTGTCGTTGGCAAAAATAGCCAAAAAGTGATGCCACGTCATCAAAAACCACAAACGGCACCAGAAACCCTTTGGCACCATATTTTGGCAGGTATCTGTTGGCACCAGAAATCTAGTGTCGTTGGCCAATATTTTTTTTTTTTTCATTTACAAAAAATAAAAATACACAATATAACTAGAATTAAATTCATTAAAATAAAAACACATTACAAAAAAATTAAAAACATAGTACGTAAACAAGAATTAAAAATACAAACTAGTGATTATTCGTAAATGCTCCACAAGGTCATGTCGAAGATCGATGTGCATTTTTCTATCTCGAATTTCTTTTGTCTTCCTAACATGTAAATCGCATCTTTCGACCCAGGTTCGTTGAATGTTCGGCTCTGGACTAACGAACAAATCTCTTATGTTCACTTCAAATCATTCGTCGTCCAATATCATGTTATGTAATATTATACAACAATACATGATTCTTTTCAGCGAGTTGATTTGGTAACCACAAGCGGGTTGTCATATAATTCCTCAACGACCTTGTAGGACTCTGAAAGCTCGTTCAATATATTTCCTTGAACTTTCTTGAACTCTTTTAAACTTCAAGGTTTTTTCATCCCTTGCAACAAAAAATGTTTTGACAAACCATGCTGATACATACCGTCGGCTAAATAGTAATCTTTTCTATATGTATGTCCGTTTACTACAAATGGACATTCCGGAGCTCTATCGGCAAGTTCATCGTCAAATAATGAGGAACCATATAACACATTAAGATCATTATTTGCCCCTAGAACCCCAAAATATGCATGCCAAATCCATAATTTTTGATGCGCAACAGCTTCTAACATAAGAGTTGGGTATTTATGATCTTTTTTTTGAATTGCTCATGTAAGGACTTTGGGCAGTTTCTCCACTCCCAATGCATACAATCAGTACTCCCGAGCATTCCCGGGAGTCAATGTTTTTGTTCGTGCAATTCATATGTTTTTTGAATATCCGTTGCAGTGGGTTTCCTTAAAAACTTTTCAACGTATAAAATATGTATGCATTTAGTAAAGTTTTCTAAACATTGTCATGAACAACGTTCAACAATTTGCAAATACTCATCAAATGCTTCAAGGGCAGTGTCGTACGCCAATTGGCGTATGGCGGATGTGCACTTCAAAATAGGACCAATACTTAAACGACCGGTACAATCGTAATGTTGTCAAAAAAAAATTAGAGTACTCGGGAAGAGGCTAAACATCATAACTTTATATCGTTGACTATTTTATTAAAAAGTGTAGAGCTCATACGATACATTCACCTAAAATTTTATTCCGGATATTTAGGAAGAAACTCATCATCGCCAAAATAGTCGTCAATTAGCCGTTGTTTCGCCTCTTCACGTTCATGAGGTATGTATGTCCTCCTCCTCTTTGGACCCGATCTCGAACCCTTGGCTTCTTGCTAACACAAAGCTACAAATTGTTCATACGCCGCATATATCGATCACCTTGAAAATAAACATCATAATGATCGTATGTGTTGGTGGTGTCGGGATTGTTTGGATCGTAGGTGTTGAATGTGTTGAAAGTGTTGGGATTATTTGGATCCATATTTGAAAGAAAATTGAGTATTATTGAAGTAGAAAAAATTGGAAATGTGTGTGAAGTATGAAATAATAAGGATGTATTTATAGGATTTTTAAAGGGTAAAAATAGAATTTTTTAGGGTATTTTTTCAAAAATCCGCTCCTCAAATGGCTAGAAATGGTAAGATTTTCAAAAAAAAAATTCAACGGCGTGGCTGGTTGGTACGGCGCGAGGGCCGGTATGATGCGCCGTTCTCCCTTCTCGGCCAGACAAACCAACATACCCTCCTCTTTTATAGATAGGTGATTGATCTGAGCTACTACTATAAAATTATTATACATTATTTGGTTCTAACCTAAGTAAAACATTTTTATATTAATAAGAGTGGGCCCGTAATAGTGATGTGGTACTCAAACATGTAATATTGCCTATTTTAACAAGTCATAACAAGTTTCATGGGTAATCCTGGTATTTTTAAATTACGTTGCCTAACATTGGAATTTTTAGAAAGTATATAGCCTATCCATACACTTTAATATAAAGTTTTTTTATTTGACGTTTGGTTTCATTAAAAAAAACATTTTGGTTCCTATAGGATATAACCCACCACCCCAGTTGTCTCATCTACCAATTAGAATTTAGATATTAATGTTATTGTAAATGATATTTCCTACACCTTCTAACATTATTTTCTACGAGTTGATACATCCACAAAAGTTTTTACAAAAGATTTTTCACAAAATAATGTGTTACATATTGATAAGAACATGTGAGTTTAAAAGTAGGAGAGAGAGTTGATTGAGACGGTTTTATTGGCCACAATCTATTTTGTGAAACTTTGTTTATAAAAGTTTTGTGGATATAACATTTTTTATTTTCTACTGGTATACATGTGGATATAACATTTTTTTACCGAAATCTGTAAATGAAAATGATAATAATAAATTTAAATGAAAAGTTAGGTGAGAAGGCATGTATAAAAAAGAGAGTAAGTTCCTTTTATTATAAAAAGAAAAAACATCAAATCATTCATACTTTTTATATTAAAATACAGGGTTGTGCGATAACTAAAATAGTCCATTTAAACTAGCAAGATTTGCGAAAAAATTAGACAGAAAAACCTCAATGCAACCTAAAATGTGATCATCAAAACATTTAACTACTTGATATTGATGAACTGGTAAAAAAAGAAAAGTTACTGACAAATCAAAAAATAATAAATTTATCTTAAAGTCCAACTACATTCATTAGCTTAATGTCCCAACCAATAAACAAATTTTAAATGGGTATAATAGTTTGTTCCTTATAAGAGCACGGGGTATGGTTGGTGCCATGACTTGAGCCGTGGGCAAAAAAGTGTATTTTTTCTGCACAACACCAAAAACTCTCATAACACCAAAAAGTGACTCCTTGGTTAACACCACATTTTTGGTGTTTTGGAGTATTTTTCTATTTTTTTTTCATTTTTATAAAAAAAAAACTTATAAACTTAAAACTTAAATTTCATTAATTTAAAAAAAA
>BQNB010105569.1:1627-23575 GCA_026074375.1 Tanacetum coccineum
AAGTGTTCCCGTCAAATAATGGATAGAATGAAAACAAAGGGGCTAAAATGAAAGGAAAGAATAAGAAAAGATTAAATTTGTAAAGAATTTTTTTTTATTAAATTTAACACTTTCTACGGTGATAAAAAAGAGTTATAGTGACATGTGAATTTGTGCCTCCGTACTTCTCGAAACATAAGGTAAATCTTTAAATAATTATATGATAACGTTTTTAAATTCAATATTAGTTATTTTTAAATTCAATTTATGATTCCATCAAGATTCAATATTCGTACTTGTGTATCCTTTACATTATTATCGCATTTATTAGTGAATATTGACAATAACTTTATAAAAAAACAGAAATTTTATGTTCTAATAACATCAAATAATGGCAAACTGTATTATGTTAAAAGCTGATAATAGAGAACATAAATATGCTTTTTTGTGATAAATTGTATTAACTTTTATTCTAGTAGTTTTTTTGATTTGTTTTATGTGGTTTATTGATTATATTTTTTGCATTGAGGAGTGTTTTAATGATTAGACTAAGGGTCTGTTTGGTTTGTGAGGTTTTGATGGGTTTTGGGTTTACATAGTGTTTTAACTATTTTGATTTTTTTTTTGAACGGCGAATTTATTAGAAAAACAACTAGCAAGAAGCTAGAAAATATTACAAAGTAAGATTATGATTTTTCAACCACTCAACCCAACTAAATCTAGCCTTGCATCTAAATCTACACCAATAGAACGAACACAAAACTAAATCATCAAAAAGAATCGCTTTGGAAGGACTTCTTGAATCAAATAAGGACTTGTTCCGAAAATTCCATACGAGCCACCACATAGCATAAAAAACCCCTTCCAACATGTCCCTATGTTTCGAATGCAATCTAAGAACTTGAAACCAATCCAACCAATCATCATAAGAATCGAACTCCGAGTAGCTTAACTCCCACCATGAAGCTATCTTACGGTATAGATCTCGCACCATCGAACAAGCAAAGAAAATATGACTTGTAGATTCAACCTCCTTATTGCAATTCGGGCAAAGGATTGATTGTAATTCGAGGCCTCTACGGGACAAATTAAGACGAGTAGGTAAAAAATCAAACCTGACTTTCCACGCCATGACATTTATTTTTATAGGAACCACCTTAACCCATCGCGTCTTATGTGGGGAACCTGTCAAACGATGATCATCAATAAACTTTCTCGCCGATGCAACTAAAAATTTACTCGAGCCCACTAATGACCAAATCCATCTATCGTGCATTGCAGGCAACTCCACACCTTCGAGGATCGCTATCATATCTCTAAATTACTCCATTTTCACTCCATCTCTTGGCGCTCGACGTAAAGAGAATCCCAAAACATTATGGTTTATTTAATCAGTTCATCTAATCTTTTTTACACTCAAGGAGCATAAACTCTAGGAAAGCGAGACTTAAAAGTCATGTCACCCATCCATACCTCCTCCCAAAAAAACGTGTCCTGCCCATCACCAACTTTTTTCTTCATAAAACTTAAAAGATCCATACCTTGATTTTTAAGCATACTAAACTCAGTAACAATATTCAACCATGTAGAAGAATATGCAACTTTAGATGGTGTTTCAATACTTCCACTATTTCCATACAAAGCTTTAATAAATCTTGTCCAAAGCGAGTTCCTGTCGTACCGAAAACGCCACACCCATTTAAGCAATAAAGCTCTATTTAAAGCAAAAAAACTTGACACACCCCAACCCTCCTTTAACTTTTCGAAGCCAAAACCCTACTCCATTTTACCCACGACATCTTTTTCTCTTTTGGATCAGCCCCATTAAAAAATTGACGCCTGATATCTTCTAAGCATTTAAGAACTTGAGATGGAACTTTAAACATAGACATATAGTAAATAGGAGTCGAACCCAACACTGATTTTAGAAGAGTTAAACGACCTCCAATAGAAAGGGTTCATCAATTCCATTAGAAAAGCCCCGAGAATTCAATGTAGCCCACAATCTCCCGTCCCAAGACATATATTCGAGTCATCATTCCACCAACATTATACCAAGATAAGAAAAAAGGCGTCTTCAAAGAACAACTCCCAACTTCATCGCGGCTTTATAACATTCTCATCTTCAACAGCAATCCCAATAATTTACCTTTTGCAAAATTCATACGCAGCCCCCCCTGAAAAAAGGCTTTATGAAAGCAATCCAAAGCATGAACAATAGTGATGATGTTTGATTCACTCCACTGCCCCATAAAAATAACATCGTCCGCGTAAAATAAATGAGATAATTGTAACGACGAACCCACCGACACACCTTTAAAAAGGCCTTCATCTTGTTTAAGACCTCTTCGAAAATGAAATTCATCTGTAGGACTTCCATTCACAAGAATTGAACCTTTAGATGAATGAAGACAATTATGGATCCATCCCCTCCATTTCGATCCAAAACCGAACTTCTCTAAGACATCATCCAAATAATCCCATCTAACCGAGTCATAAGCCTTCTCGAAATCAATTTTAAAGATCATAGTCTGCTTTTTCTTGGATTTACACCATTGGATTAATTCGTTCAAAATAAAAGGACCGTCTAAGATTTGTCTATTAGCGATAAAAGCGGATTGAACTTCACTAACTAAATCACCCAAAACCATCACAAGACGATTCGCCAAGATCTTAGCAATGATTTTATACAAACTACCAATCAAACTAATCGGTCTAAAGTCTTTTACCACTTTAGCATCTTGCATTTTAGGAATCAAAGCAATGAAAGATGCATTACGACCTTTAGGAAACATACCTTCTGTGAAGAAAAAAGACACCGCATCGACGACATCCTTTTCCATTATATCCCAATATCTTCTATAAAATCCAAACGTAAAACCATCCGGACCAGGAGATTTATCTGTACCACAATCCCAAACCGCCCTTTTTATTTCCTCCTTTGTCACATTCCTTTCTAAATCATCAATCTGATCCAAATTCAATCTATTCGGATAAGTCATATCCAAAATCAAACGCGACGAACACGGTCTATCAAAACGCTCCTTAAAATGAGACAAGAACTCGTTCTTGACTGAATTAGGATCATCAATCCAGACACCTTCAGCTAATATACCTCGAATTGCAGTTTGATTTCTTTTCTTATTAAGGATACCATGAAAATATTTCGAATTTTCATCCCCTTCAATCGACCATTTTATCTTGGCTTTTTGAGCAATCTCCATCGACTCCAATTTTCCAAAATCGTGAAGCGAATTCATCACTTGCGACCTCTTATTCAATAACACCTGATCAACCTTTTTCTCATCAATTAATAAATCAATTTCAGTGAGCATACCTTTTAAATTTAACCTCTGCATGCATGCACTTTCTTTCTTGGCTCTAACAAACAACCTAATTTGCTCCTTTAAAAATTTCAGCTTCTTCATGAACTTAGAAATGGCATTATTATCCGTGATGGTAGATTTACTCCAAGTATCTTTAACCAATTCATCAAAACCTTCCCACTCAAACCAATAAGGAAATAGGCCCGTAATCATGACACACCTCACGTAACAGAATAGGCCTATGATCTGATAAGTACCGATCAAGAGTAATAGCAGAAGTATTTGGACACATTCCCATGAGACCTTCCGAAATCAAAAACCGATCCAATTTGCTCATTTTATTCCCCGATTTATGACACCACGTAAAAGCACACCCCCCTAACGGAACTTCCACCAATCCTCCTGAAGAAATAAAAGAATTAAACAAAGATGCATAATGATCATTAAAAATAGAGCCATATCTTTCTTCTTTGGACCGAACTTCATTAAAATCTCCCATGATGATGGTTTCGCCACTCCAATTATCAATCACATGATTTAAATAAGACCAAAGCATCTTCTTCTCAGAAACCTCTTGAGGAGCATAAACCGATATTATAAGGCATTTCTTAGCATTAGGAATCCAAACACCCTGGATAGCAACAAAGTAATCCGAAACCGTTGAATTCTGCTTGCGGAACATCCTAGGATCCCAAACACAAAGAATACCACCTGAATTACCAACGGAGGGACTATAAACGAACTCAAAAGAAAGATTACCCCAACAATTCTTGATACAAAAATTATCAACGTTTTCCATTTTAGTCTCTTGAAGCGCCAGAAAATTAACTTTATTCTTAATACATAACTCCTTAACCCAATCTTTTTTAGCCTTTTGGGCGAGGCCTTGAATATTTAGAGATAGGAAATTCATTGATAAAACTCGTTCTCTCCACGACTCTTAATGATTTCTTCTATATTACTAACGCACCCATCCATCTTGTATCCCATTGTTTGCCCCACCTTTGCTACATCTTCCAACAGGTTACAACAATAGATACATCCTGTTTTTGGGATCTACACGTCTAAAATGACCTGAGCATCGAGATTCCTTGTCTTCCTCCTTCAATGATGACATATCCTTGTTACTCTTTTCCTCTACATTATTAACCTGTTCATTTGCATTTTCAGTATACCCCTGTTCCTTCCCATTCAATTTATCAACTTTGTCAAACTTCTTGTCACCCTCCTCTATGGGAGTGAACCCAGGAGGGTAATTTAAAGAACCATTCAAAATCTCATCCTCCACATTATTACCTTGCAATTTTTGTTTTTCTAACAGATCATATATTTTAAAAGGATCATCAGAAATAAGCACATCATCATCGTCATTAATGTCGTCTCTCCCTTTAGATTCCACCTTATGTGAACTGAAAATCGTTTCTTGAACCTCCTCTTTGTCACTCTCCACCTTCAGAGTTAAACATTAATATTATCTTTACTGTTTTGCTTTTCCGCAAATTCATCATAAATGTATCCCATCCGCTCGTCTCCCTTTCTTTGTTCTTCAAGAAATTCAGGAATCCCAACGCATTACCTCCTTTAGCACGAATCCAAAAAACTTTCCCATTAACAATGATCTTGAATGATTCGAATATGTTATTTTCGAGCTTAGTCTTAATACATACCCTCTTAGTATTCAAACATACGTTTTTCTTGTCCTCTTCAAACAACATCTCACCCCATTTGGATGAAATTTTGTTAAAGGTATTAGTCGTCTAAACCTTTAAAGGGACTCCTTCAATGTCCGCCCCACAACACCCCTTTCATCTATCAAAAAACGTGTTGGGATGCATACTCTAAAAGCAAGGGAAAATAACACCATGAGCCAACTCCAAATGGGGGTTTTAAATTTTTCCAACGCTGCTTAGAACAAAATTCAATAAGAACCCAAATTCCTCCTAATACTTGAGATTAAAAATTTTCGAAACCCTCCTTAGTAAGTAATCTTCAGAATCTGATTAATGGAACCAAAATCCAAAACTTTTCCCGTCAAAGACAATGAATAATCACACTGAAAAACACAAGAATCGTCAAGTACAATAGAAGGTTTGTTATCGTCATCTCTAGTTTGTTGGGACATCATCTTTTGCTTAACAACACCCACATAATATGGATGACGATCAAAATTCCCGTTAGCTTTACGTACCTAATCAAAAACCATGAAACCTTTAGGGTTTGACAACCTCCGCCTATTCTTTGTTATTCTGTAGAGCGCCTGTGAACTGCTCTTTTTCTCTCCAAAATTATTATGAAGATTACTATGTTTGTTCAAAGGCTCTCTTTGAAATCTAGGAATATTTGCATGAAGTTTGTGACGTCCAACCCATACCGTACACAGATTGTTGACCAAGCGCTTCGTATCAAATACCTTAACAAAACGTACAAAACCAAATCTTTTACCTGCTTTCGATCTTTTATTAGGAATATAGGCATCAACAACCTGACCATACTGTTTGCAAGTATTCTACAAATCCTTCGCGGAAAACACTTCAGGGAAATTAGTGACAAACACAGACGTGGAGATCCTCTGGACCTCATCCTCCTTAGATCGGCTACTTCTCATAATCAATCAGATCCAATAAGCAAAGAACACGAACTCAGGATAAAAGAAGATAATTTATTAAAAGAAATTAATTTAGGGCTCGATTGAATAAAATTAAGGTTTTGAAGGAAAATAAAATATTAAAAAACAATCAAATCTAATCCCTATGCCCTACAAAGGTAAAAAATCGCATGCCTCCTACGCTCGGTCATGAAATCAATTCATGATTTTTTTTTCAATTACAGGGGTTATAGCAATCATTACACGAAAAAGGTAGTAGATCAGATCGATTTAGAGATGGAGATTCATTGTGATTTTTTCAATTTGATTATAATTGGGGTTTTTTAGCTATGTTACTTTTCAAATGTATTTCTTGTATTAGATGACACTAACACTTTTTATATTGAAGTAATTGACTTTATATGACTTGAGTATTACGAAATCTTCAACTAAATCATTTAGAGAATCGCATTTTGTTTGTAAGGCACGAGAGAACAAAACAAATACACATGTAGTAGTGGTGCAAAAAAATCGGTTAAAACCGGTTTTCGGTTATTAGAAAACCGGTTTTAAAAAAACCAGTTTTTCTAATAACCGGTTTCGGTTATTTCGGTTTTTCCGAAATCGGTTTTTTTCGGTTATAAATGTTCGGAATCGGTTTTTTTTGGTTATAAATTTTCGGAATCGGTTTTTTACCGGTTCGGTTTTTTTCGGTTATAAATGTTCGGAAATCGGTTTTTTATACGGTTCGCGGTTTTTTTCGGAATTTAAAAATCTTCGAACAATTTATTTAATAAACTTGTTTTATTTATCAAACAATTTAATTAAACAATACACGGAAAACATACTAAACAAATACAATCATAATTTTTATTTGCACCGGAAACATACTAAAAAATACAATCATACTTTTATTTAACAATACAATGTATACAACTAAAAAAACATATAATTACTAATATACATGTCGAGCTTCGGCATGCCTAATCACCCGAAAACATAATAGTGTACTAAAGTAGTCAAAGTATGTCGAGCTTCGGCATTGCCATCACACGTTATACTCAATCCATTTAAATCTTCCAAAAATCTTCAACATCTGTGTTCAACATCTAATGTCTTCAACTCACTTCATCTAATTCGGTATTCGGAGGTGATATCCCTAAACAACTTCTTCTCTTGCTATAGCTTAACAAAACGTACAAAACCAAATCTTTTACCTGCTTTCGATCTTTTATTAGGAATATAGGCATCAACAACCTGACCATACTGTTTGCAAGTATTCTACAAATCCTTTGCGGAAAACACTTCAGGGAAATTAGTGACAAACACAGACGTGGAGATCCTCTGGACCTCATCCTCCTTAGATCGGCTACTTCTCATAATCAATCAGATCCAATAAGCAAAGAACACGAACTCAGGATAAAAGAAGATAATTTATGAAAAGAAATTAATTTAGGGCTCGATTGAATAAAATTAAGGTTTTGAAGGAAAATAAAATATTAAAAAACAATCAAATCTAATCCCTATGCTCTCAAGGTAAAAAATCGCCTCACACGCTCGTTATGAAATCAATCATGATCTCAATTACAGGGGTTATAGCAATCATTACACGAAAAAGGTAGTAGATCAGATCGATTTAGAGATGGAGATTCATTGTGATTTTTTCAATTTGATTATAATTGGGGTTTTTTTAGCTATGTTACTTTTCAAATGTATTTCTTGTATTAGATGACACTAACACTTTTTATATTGAAGTAATTGACTTTATATGACTTGAGTATTACGAAATCTTCAACTAAATCATTTAGAGAATCGCATTTTGTTTGTAAGGCACGAGAGAACAAAACAAATACACATGTAGTAGTGGTGCAAAAAAATCGGTTAAAACCGGTTTTCGGTTATTAGAAAACCGGTTTTAAAAAAACCAGTTTTTCTAATAACCGGTTTCGGTTATTTCGGTTTTTCCGAAATCGGTTTTTTTCGGTTATAAATGTTCGGAATCGGTTTTTTTTGGTTATAAATTTTCGGAATCGGTTTTTTACCGGTTCGGTTTTTTTCGGTTATAAATGTTCGGAATCGGTTTTTATACCGGTTCGGTTTTTTTCGGAATTTAAAACTTCGAACATTTATTTAATAAACTTGTTAATTATCAAACATTTAATTAAACAATACACCGGAAACATACTAAACAAATACAATCATAACTTTTTATTTGCACCGGAAACATACTAAAAAAATACAATCATAACTTTTATTTAAACAATACAATTATACAACTAAAAATATATAAATACTAATACATTTCGAGCTTCGGCATGGCCATCACCCGAAAACATATTAGTGTACTCAAGTATGTCGAGCTTCGGCATTGCCATCACCCGTTATACTCAATCCATTAAATCTTCAAAAAAATCTTCTACATCTACGTCTTCAATATCTAAGTCTTCAAACTCACCTTCATCTAATTCGGTATTCGGAGGTGATATCCCTAAATCAACTTCTTCTCTTGCTATAGTTTCTTCAACGTCTTCTAATATCGGACCTTCCAACGATGTTTCATGTTGTACCCTATCTACTCCGTCCAAATAATCTTTCAAACATACACATACTTCCACGGATTCGGGGGTTAGTCTTGACCTTCTTTCCGATATAATTCTACCGCTAGTAGAAAAGGCCGATTCGGAAGCTACCGTCGAAGCTTGGACCGCTAATAAGTCACGAGCCATAGCGGATAAAATAGAAACACCATATTTATAATCACGAAAACCATCAATAATATCTTTTTTAGCCGTTTCCCATAATTTAAAAGCATCACTTCTAAGAGTAGTACGACTTACATGTTGATACCGCGGTTGTAGCCTCCTTTTGATGATCTCCGTAAGCTTGACGTTGTCGAAGTGGTTGAATGGAAGCGCTTGTTGAATGACAAACTTCGTAAAATCAAGTCGAACCGCATCATTATCAAATATAAAAACTTGACCATCCGCACCAATAGTACCTTGTGACGTATCATTTTGGCTAACCGCATTACAACCGTTCTTATGAGTCCGGAGTGTAGTGTTAGACGCGGGGTTATAAAATTTCATACATTTCTTGCAACGCGCCTTTTCCACCCCATCGATCATAATACACATATCGTAATTAGACCAAACATCGCCTTTTCTCGTAGTTGGTCTAATTCGCACCACATCTTCATTTGTGTAAATTTTTCGAGCATGACTAGTAGAAACGGAGGCATTAGTGGAAGCTTGTTGTGATTGTGAGTTTTCCATTATAGCGGGATTTGAGAAATTAGAGTATATATATCACGATTAGAGAGAAAAAGAGAGATTAGTGAGTGTTTTTGATGTGTTTTCAACCCCAACCCATTACATGTATTTATAGTACTAAACCATGCCCTAAAATCATCAAAAAACAAAAAAAAAACACAAAAAACATATATAAAACTTGTACAAAAATATATTTTAATCAGATTAGATCGGTCCCATCTTGGTGCTTAGACGAAACGGACTTAGTCTCTACTAACAAGAATATCATTAAAAGGGTTTAAAGTATCCTCACGTTGTCGTAATATAATTTTTCAAACATCATGCAAGTAGAAATTCCACCTAGTAGTATTAACATAGCAAGGTCCTAGGGGTAGTTTTTCCGACACATTATTTACGTAAAACCGCTATATATCATTTGTCGTCCGTTACTCGAACTATATATAGGCGTTAACTAATGCGAACCCCTAAATTTTATCTTTAAACTATCACATATTTTAAATGCCGCGAGATGCACGGATAATGAGTATAACATGAGCAACACAACGGGAATTGAAAGAAAACAGGTGCACCCATCTAAAACGGGTTTTAATACGTAATTTAAACATTCTTTACGATAACTCAAGTATTCTATTGATGCCAATTGGCGTCTAGTTAACTCTCGTAAAAACTTTTATTATCTCCATTATATTCAATTAAAGTACTAGGCCATGTAATTTTTTCTTACATTAGATCCCCGTATGAGGATAACCAAAAAGTTTTAAAAGCAATTGTCCGTTTCATTAATAACCAAGATTCCAAGTGAATACAAGCCGAACAGTGCGTGCCGTAAACGCTAGATAAGAGATTTGTCATAGCCATGTTGGTAGCGGGATCCAAGTATCCTAGTTATAGAAATCACCATAATTATAATCACGAAAAACCATCAATAATATCTTTTTTTAGAGAACAGGCCGTTTCCCATAATTTTAAAAGCATCACATCTAAAAGTATTTACGACTTACATGTTGATACCACGCGGTTGTAGCCTCCTTTTGATGATCCTCCTAAGCTTGACGGTGTGCGAAAGATAGGTTTTAGGTCGCTGAAAGTGCTCCAGAGTTTGAATGAGACAAACTTCGTAACGAATCAAGTCGAACCGAGCATCATTATCAAATATAAAAACTTGACCATCTGACACAATAGTACCTGGACGTATCATTTCAGGATGGCTAACCGGGCGCTAGACCGGAACCGCTCGTTAATGAGTCCCTTAGGTAATGATAAACGTGGTGGTTAAAAATTTAATACATTTCAGTGCCACGCGTCTTTCCACCCATCAATCATAACACACAAATCGGAAGCATTAGACCAAAACATCTCCTTTTCTCGTAGGTTGGTCTATATTTTTCGCAACAACCACATCATTTGTGTAAATCTTTTCAGTACATTTGCAAGTAGAAACGGAGGGATTAGTGAAAGCTTGTTGTGATTGTGAGTTTTCCCCATTATAGAGTGGCAAAGAGAAAATTAAGAGTAATATATATCACGATTAGAGAGATTAAGGAGAGATTAGTGAGTGTTTTTTGATCGAGTGTTTTTCCAACCCCAACTCTTACATGTATTCTACTACCATGCCATGGCTATTAGCGATCAATCAAAAAACAATACAACAAAACAAAAAACAAGAGACGTATATCCAACGGCTATATGACCGTTTGGAATTTTTTTTTAAACCGGTTAAAACCGGTTTTTTTATAACGGCTAGTTGACCGACTTTGTTTCTGAGAACTAGTTTCTAAGGGGTGTTTGCCACTTATCCATCTTAAGGAAGATTTAATGTTTGGTGTGTTTTAAAATTGATTTTCTTAATTTATCGTTGAGAGTTTAATTATGTTTATCAAATGATACTTGTCTACGTGTTTGCATATGCGACCTATCATTCAACTAGGTCTAGTTACGCCTAACAAGTGAGCTAGATACTGGGATAGCTCTCCATATCGTGTTTTATAATACTGGACCAATAGGATCACAAATATTACGTTCTAAATCTTTGTCTTTAAGATAAAAGAAGCTTGGTTGGTCCGAGCAGATACCCGTAAGTCTTAACAAGTATGATTCTGATTAATTGATAAAAGATTAGAAAATAGTGACTTACCAGTATATAAAAGCACCGTCAAACAGTAATGGGTAAAGTCCGATGGGCTAGGATTATCAAGAACACCATTGCTATAAATCCCTGATAGATATTATAATTAAATTACAATTAAAAGGAAGCATTATGCGGATAGCGTTAATTTGTGACAGAGATTCAACGTGTATAAGGTCTTAGGAATGAATTGTCCCCGGCCTAAGTCTTAAGAATGACAGATCCAGTACCCGAATAAGAAATCATTGCGCGAAAATAGACAAACCAAATCAAGTTCAATCGCACACAGATTAACAGTATGGCAATAGAGTTATCTATTGATTTACAGGTGGCGAGAGGTGTACCCCGTCTCTTATTAATCTTCTAGTATTGTTTTCCCTTGCATTTTTATTGTGTTTAGGGAATAGAATAAAGTTCACCAATAAAACCTGTGTCAGTCTCTCAGGTTGAAAACCCCCCATCTATCGTTAGAAGCGTATATAGCATAGGTTTAACAAGTAATTAGAATTAACTTAAGTAGAAGTAATTAAAATACTGATAGATTATAAGGTTAACAACCTCGCTCTTAGTGTTCGACACCCTACTTACCATGAAACTCCACCCGATCGGGTACACTGCCCGTTAAAGTGTTGTTTTAGGATAAGTCGGCTAAATATAAATTTAAAACTTGGTAATCAATATATTAACCCTACACGACAGCACATCAGTTAGGTATAAGTCCTATATTCCAACCAGAACCGGAGGGATCTACCCAAGGATAATCAATAGTTAGAAATAGCAGTCCTTAGGCATGATTGGAGATGAATAAGATTAAGGGAATAATCCAACCAGAACCGGAGGGATCTACCCAAGGATAATCAATAGTTAGAAATAGCAGTCCTTAGGCATGATTGGAGATGAATAAGATTAAGGGAATAATGCCGACTAAGACATGAGTTAACACTGGAACAGTCACAATAAGGTATTAGTAATGACGTCTTGATAAGCATTAAAGGGGTTGAAAAATGAAAAGAAATGTAAGGAAAAAGGGTCTAAATAAAGAAGCCCTCCATACAACTTTAGGCAGAAACCAGGTCAATACATAATCTATCAGATTCACAAAGATGAATTCTGGTATTAAAGACAAGAAATCATAGACCCAATGATGCACTGCACAACCCTTCCCAGCCATTCAAGTTTCTCTTAAAAGATACTTGTCTCATTTGTCACGAAGATACACATGACTTCTATTGACTTTCTCACCTCAAGTTAGTTGATATTGAATAGGTGGCAGTCTGCTCCAGCCTTCGAGTACTAAAACCAAAACGCTCTAATCGAGTCTAGAGCCAAGAGATAGTTGAACTTGATGGTGTTCAACAAGTATTTGTCATGACAAATACTTGTTGAACACCATCAAGTTCACAAGCTGTTAACAAGAGTCATACGCATTATGCTTGTGATTCTGCAAGAACATCTGAGTGATACTCTTTAGTATTCACAGTGACGATGGAAATCCTTTTAGAGCCATCATCAAACAAGCTCTGAGGTTGGTGACTTGCGAGATTATATATGAATCAAGCTTGTGTCAACTGGATATCGATTTGGTCTAGTAAATGAATTGACGATTTAATCATAAAGATAGTAACTATCTGATTCATTCATGTCGTGATGTCTGCTTTGAGATGTTCCAGTATTGAGAACAAGCAAGCATGGTGAATCTAATACATATGTGTTAGAGGATCTTACGCTTTACGCTGGAAACCCTGTCAAGGAGATTCTTCTAAATTGAATCTACCTGATCACAGGTCGGTCCTCACGGAACCGGATGTTAACGCAACCATACTCAGATGAATGACAAAGCCATATTCGTCCATATCTGCTGGTTATCACTAACATTAAAATGCAGGTACAAATGGCGGTGTTGTAGCCTCATTCCAGTAAAGTCAAATTCATTAGCACGTGCTCATACTCAAGCTACAAAGACATACTATAAGCATCAAGATTTAAGAATCAAGAAAGCTCAAGTATTAAATACAAAGACTTCCGCAAACTCTGATATTTAAGATCTTCCTTAAAGTGATCAAGATTATCAAGACACAGATTATCAAGGGAGATTGTTAGCAAGCTTTCAATATGATGCAAAAGTATAAGCATGTTGGTCAAGACACAAGATCGCAAGGTGGCAAAGATAAAGATAAACAAGGAAAATATTTAAAGATCTTGGGACTAAAGACGAAGTCAAAAGACAATGATAAAGGCTCAAGATCAAAGATCCTAAAGCATGAAGGAACAAGCCTACAACAAGATAAAGACCAAGACCAAGACTCAAGAACTCAACGACAAAGCAATCTCCACAAGTCCAAGGAAGCAAGACTCAAAGACCATGCTTCGGGGGAGATTTTTAGCCTCAAAATATTGAGTCAAACTAGGAATCGAGGTCTTTACTTAGTAAATGTTGTAATAGTCTAGCTACGAGAATCGGGCTCATGATTTAATCTAATATTGTATGCGGTTGCGGGCTTAATAGCCCAAGTAAACCCGAGCCTGACCCAATAGAACAAAACCTACGGCCCAACATAAAGCCTTACTAAGGCCGGCCTAACTTAGGTATAAATACCCCTCTCCAAGTGTGGAGAGGATGTTGGTTCTCATTGTATTTTCACACATTTGCAAGAATACAACCATCCTTCCTTTCTCTCTCTACTTTTTCTCTCCAAATTCCTTCTCTTTTCTTCTTATCCTCTTATCTTATTTTCTTATTTTGATTATGGAACTGAAGTGATATTTTGGTTCCAACAGGTATGATTAGACGATGTGTCTCAGGACCAAAAACTCGTACTATCTTACATCAATGTCACCACGGAGCTATCGTTGGACATTATGGACCCACAACAACCGCTAAAAAGTGTTAGATTCTGGCTTTTACTGGCCAACGATCATAAAAGAAGCTCATACTCTAGTTCGCATATGTGACGCATATCAAAAAACTAGAAATATATCCAAAAGAGATAAAATGACACTAAATAGCATCCAAGTATGCGACGTTTTTGGCATATGGGGTATAGACTTTATGGGACCATTCCCAAAATCATACAAATTCGAATACATCTTAGTTGTTGTAGATTGTGTATCTAAATGGGGCGAAGCTCAAGCTCTTCCGAAAAACAATGCCAGAGTCGTTATCTTATTTCTAAAAAATTATTTTGTCGTTTCAGAATATGAAAAACCCTCATAAGCGACAGAGGAACTCACTTCTGTAATAAAATCATGGAAAAAACTATGAAACGATACGGTGTCGATACGTGTGACTCGCACGATTTTTGACATCCTATGCGCGCCCTGCAAGACGAGCGGCAGTTAAAAATACAAACAGAGCCCTAAAAATAATCTTTGAAAAACTAGTGAAAGATAATCTTGTTGTTTGGTCAAGAAAGTTAGATGATGCTCTGTGGGCTTTTAGAACCGCTTAGAAAACACCAACCGGCACCACACCTTATAAACTTCTTTATAGAAAAAACTGCCATTTGTCGTTTGAAACACCGTGCATATTGGGCACTTAAAAACTGAAATACTGATCTCATCGCAGCTAGTGAGAAAAGAATGTTTCAACTTCATGAATTAGACGAACTCTAACATCAGGCATATGAAAATTCTCGTCTATACAAAAAAAGAACCAAAGTATGGCACAATAGAAAATTAAAAATGAGAAAAGACGTTAAAAAAGGAAACAAAGTGCTCTTATTTCACTCAAAATATAAATTCAAATAGCCTAAGCTCTGATCTAATGGCTTGGACCATATATTGTGAAACATTAATATCCATCCGGATATGTTGAACTATATGGTAAAGATGGAAAAACCTTTATTGTTAATGGCCATCGACTCAAGCTATATCGTGAAGAAGAAACCTATAATGACCAAAGAGAAGAACTCACACCCTTATTTCCTAAAGAATGAAACTCCAAAACATGAGTCTAGCTAATGACTCTGAAAAATAAAGCACTTCTCGAGAGGAAACCCGTGCTTTATCTCCGTTCAACTTAAGTGTGGAGGAGAACCATGTAAATATATATAAAAATAAATACATAAAAGAGTAAACCGTAATTTTGAATCCCACTATAACGCTTTCTCGTGTTTTGTCAATTTGCACGAGGCAACTTTCAAAGCAACTTGTCCCACCATAAAACCTTCCATCTATATGTAAATCCTTTTGAAAATTAATAAAAGAGTAAACCGTAAAATAGATCCTTGTTGTTTACACTTTCTAACACCTTACATCTCTGTCAGAAACTATTGGCACATTATATGATTCGTTAGCCAAACGTTAAACATTATACATCCTAGAGGACGAACGATGCAAATATTTTTCCGTTATCTTCTGACGAGGGATGTATTTTGCAAATATTTTATTTTTTATCTCTATTTTATTTTGTTTTTTGTTTTTTATTTTATTTTTTATGTTTTTTTTTATTATTTATATTTTGTTTTATTTTTTTATTTTTATTTTTATATTATTATTAGTATTATTATTATTACTATTGGCCGTTTTTATTTTTTTATATTATTAATATCATTTTTTTGTTTTTTATATGTTTGGTATGTTTTTTTTTCGTTTTTGTCCGTTTTCCTCCGATGTTATTATACGTTTTTGTACGTTTTCATACGTTTTCATCTGCTTTTATCAGTTTAAATCTGTTTTGGTAAATTTTTATACGATTTTGTATGTGTTTGTACGTTTTTATAAGTTTTTTATCCGGTTTTGTGCGTTTTTCTGATAAATAATAAAATAATAAATATATATAGGGGACCGTTCTTTGCAGAACCAGTTTTTTGTACAGAACCTACAGAACCATTTTTGGACCAATAAGAATTTAATATTAATAAATAATTTTATTTAAATAGAAAGGGTATAATAGTAAAATGCATTTTCACCTTCTTTTTAAATTTTCTTAATTAAAAAAGTTTTTTTAAACCCTTTAATTTTTTCGAATTTAAAAAAATATTTTTTTTTCTTATTTTATATTTTTTTCAGCAGTACACATTTCTTCAGAAAAAACTTGTGCATATTTTTTTGTAATATTGTAATTTCTTATGTTTTTAGCACAATTTTTTTGCTTTTAAATGATTGCACATAAGTTTCTAGTGTACAATTTTTAATCTTCAAACTTTATAACCAAAAACTTAAACAATATGTAACCTTAAAATTAACAAATCAAGATAATAAAGATCATTATTGTTTGACTATTAAAATAAATTACATTCAAATAAAAGTTTATCAAAATCATTACAACTGTATGTTGCACGTCTTCTATATCATATATTGCAGCCATTTCGAGAAAAATTATGTGGCACGTTGGTTTTCTGGTCCAAATCAATAAGACCTTATGTGCACGGCCTCGGATAAAACAGATATGAAGACTTCTAAAAACACAAACGTCGTCGATCATCTCGATAAACACGCTTTGTTTTCATGATTGAAACATCTTTCAAAAGTATATGCACGCCTTCAATCCAATAAGAAATTGCTTTAACTCTAACAACAAGGGAAACCAAATAGTTAGTATCCCTTCCTGCATAAACCGATAAACTGAACATACATAAGTACAAAATATCATCAAATGTTATTTACAATTTACAGATAAAATGCAATTAAATAAATGTGGGGTCGACCTGATGTCGTGACAATATCTAATGTTGCACAGTACCTATACTTTATAACACAGTTCATATCAAATATAGTCTTCATTCTTCAACTTATTATTATTTTTATATTGTACTTCAAGATTTATAGACAAGATTTTCTTAATTTTTACCAAACCATGGGAATAATAATTGTAGAAACTGACAAACGGTTGCTTGCAAGAGGTGGCAATTAACATACTTTGCTGTTTTAAAAGACTTCCAAAACCACATGTAAATTTTACCTCTATTGCTTGATCTGCTTGTGACTCGTATTGGGTTGAGAACATTAGTTTACACCATGTGTTCATCACATGCCCTTCAGACCACCGTGACGATCTACTGTTTCTTAACGCGCCTATTACGACATTCATCACTGCCTGCCTTGTAGATCGCAGGTCTACTGAGTCGGTCTAAAAGATTGATTGAGATGAGGGTGTCGATTAAAAAAAGGTCGGTTGTAGGTATTGGTGGTGGTGGTTGTTGGTTATTGGGGCTAGGTTATGGAAGGAGGCTAGGGTTAGAGGGAGAGATAAGGAGATGCAAAAGATAACTGATATGAGAGATCAGTTCAAAAAATAAGAACGAAATTTAGAGAATTTTTTTTATTAAATACCATCAATACCATTCTTTCATTTATAAATAAAAAGAACGATCAGTACACTATGAACATATTTGTAGATCTACAATGGTTTTTTTCCTAGCGATTCTTGGGTGGCTAAGAGTTATTTAGGGTTTGAGAGGGAAGTTGTGAGAGAGAAAGGGATAAAGTACGGATGAATGCTAAAAATATGGGACAGTTTTTGAAATAATATTAATTTTGAAATTCCTTTAATGCCCCTAACTCTTTTAGAAAAATAGTAGATATTTACAAAAATAACATTTTGCATTGATATGATGTACATCTTGCATTATTAAGAGTAAAAAGACTGGTTCTGTAGGTTCTGTACAAAAAAGTGGTTCTGGTTAAAGAAAAATGCCACCAATATATATTATATTATTATATATATATATATTTTATATAAATATATATTATATATATATATTTCCATCGTTCGTCCCCGGGGATGTATTATGTCTAACATTTGGATAACGAATAATGTAATGTGCCAATAGTTTCTGACAGGGATGTGAAGTGTTAGAAAATGTAAACCGCAAAGATGTATTTTGCAGTTTACTCTTAATAAAAACTGTACCTGGGATCGTGAAGTATCAATTGCTTGTTGAACCCTGTGAATTATGTATGAAAGTAGAATACTTCAAATTTGAAAGTCAAAAAGTTTTATGAAACATTAGAGAAAATGTGAATGATATATCCGACTCTAGGGGCGTTTGTCAGTTTAGTTATTAGTTTGTTCGGTTTATTCAGTTATATCAAACCGAATTCAAATTTTACTATATCGAATCGAAAATCGAATTTGAATACGGGTCAATTTTCGAGTTAACCTGTACATCATTTATACTTTTTTTAAAATTTTGTATATAAACTTTTAGAAAAAAATGACTTCAAGCTTAAAAAATTTAATTATTATATATATATAATTATATATATATTATATATGAACATTTAAAACATATATAATTTAATATGAAATAAGGTATGATTTAAGTTTATTTTGATACCAAACTTTATTTAGATCCTAAGGGACTAACCATCACTCTCTATCTCTATCTTGATCCAATCGATGAGATTAAACCCAAAACACATTTTCATCCTTTTTTTTAATGTTAATATGTCTCAAATTGTTAATCGTTAAGCGAAAAAAATACTGTCACGACGAACATTTAATTATCTTTCTATAGATATGCACTTTCATATACTTTTGTCAAAAAAAATTTCTTTTTTTTTCACCTTTTTTACGTTTGTTTTTCGTTTTTACGTTTTTTTTCTTTTTATTCGTTGTTGAAACTTGCATAAGAAATCACATGTGATTAAATACTAATAAAATCACATGTGATTAAATACTAATAAAATCACATGTGATATTAGTGTTAAATCACATATGATATTACTGATAAATCACATATGATAAAACTACATATAATATTAGATTATTAGTGTTAAATTACATATGATATGTAATTCTAATAAATCACATGTAATTTGATGTTAGTGTTAAATCAAATGTGATTTTATACGAATAATCAAATTAGTGTTTAGTCACATGTGATTCTTTCATGCAAGTTTCAACAACGAAAAAAACGTAAAAAAAAGTGAAAAAAACTACAAAAACATGAAAAAACAAAGAAAAAAAAGTTTATCGAAAGTATATCAAAGTGTCTGTCTATAGAAAGATAATTAAATGTTGGTTGTGACAGTATAATCTGTTTTTGTCTAAACATTAAAGGGTTCATTGAGATTTATAAAAAACTAGAGAATACCCCAGTCAAGCGCCGGAAATTCCTTAACAGTAATTAGTTGTAGTTTCCTATTTGCATAGTATCTTTTCTATTTCCTTTTTTTGATTTTGATTTCAATAAATTGGCGTTGGAGTTTCTTCAAAGATTCTCCTTAAATTAGTATATGATTTTCATCATTCAACATGATGTTTTTCTTTTACTAAATTAGTTATAAATAGTGTGAAATAATAAAATTGCTTTTAACCCTTCGTCCATTGATTTTATTTAGTATGTAGGAATGTGATCTATTATCCAGCAATTTTGTGGTATCAATTTAATTCTCTTTTTGAATTTTCGGTTCATTTTGATTTAATTGCTTAAAATCATGTTAATCGAAACCGGCCTAAAATAAACCAAAAAAAAAATTAATGCCCCACAACAACGCGCGAAAATTTAACGCCCGCAGCAACGCGCGGTTAATCTTGCTTGTTCGGTTTCTGTTATGGGTTCGTGTGAATATTAACCGAAATTCTAAACACCCTAACAATACTGATCAATAATTTATTGAATTTAAAACGGAATCAGTCTAACTTTATAAGTTATCTGCTTGCTAAATGATACCGTATAAAATATCAGATTTATAAATATTGGTACAAATAAGTATGACAATTAAAAAAAAGTCAAACTATATAAACAGATAATATTTTGACCAAGATTTGAGATGATCTCCTTTTGAGATTTAAGAAACTGTATTTCCGGTGTATCTTAAATTCCTATTTTCCCGCCCATTTATTTTGTTCCAAATTGTCAAAACCTAAATTTCTGTATATATCAACAGCCGTTTATGTTTGTTGTCATTTCATTATTTTTGCTTTTTGCAGTATGTCGTGGTCGCCTCAACCGGAACATGAACCTGAACCTGAACTTGAACTAGTGGACAGTGACACTGTTGGGAAACCTGCATACTTTTAATAGCGTAAATCGAATAACATTAACAAGCAAATCAACCGCAAGAATTAACAGATAACCAAAGCAGTAAAAGAACGAGGCTCGTGTTTGACACGATTCCCTTAAAACAGATTCGCCGTCTGTTTCCCAGGGTACAACGTCCGAAGCTGTTGTACAGCCGGACTAGACAAACTGACCTGAAAGATTACGGAAAGGTCGAGTGATTCTGAGCGATGGAATTGCTGAAAAAGGCTGCGAACTGGCGGCTCAATTTTCTGGTATTGGAGTATTGCGTTTTTGTGTATCTAAAAATGAATGAGAAGGGTCATGTATATAGGCAAACCCTATCTTGGTCAACAAGCCAAAGATAGTTGCTGAAAATCAGCCAGGTTTATCTATACACGATTTGAATTGTAGATAGATTCAATTTTTGAAAATCAGCCAGGTTTATCTATACACGATTTGAATTGTAGATAGATTCAATTTTTGAACCTAAAGAAGGAGCTGCATTCGTGTCCGCAGGTCGCGCGGGCTCGCATGAGTTCAGTGGAACCGAACCCATCTTGGCCCAGAAATCCATTTTTTGCTAGGGTTTTGAATGTTTCACTTGACGAGACAGAACATGGGAGATTGAGAAAATCCCAAATTTATGGTTGTATTTTAAGTAATTAAATAAACATATCAACAAAGATATTCGTTGCTAGTTAAATTAAAACAGAAATATGTCAAAAATTAAAAGGTCAATTGTTTGATAGTTTGTCGGCTTATCCTCTTAAAACGGTAGCTACAACTATATTACAAATCTTTAAATAAAAACAAGACGCACTAAAACGTAGATTAATTTAGTAACTTAACTTTTTGAGTAGGCAAACGGCGCATATGAAGACAATTTACGGAAATCTTGTGGTTTTTTAAATTGACTGATTGACGATGTCTATTGATTCATTAGTTATGTTAACTTAAAAGCGACAGTAATAATTTAATATTGCACATATATTAAACTATAAAATGCACTAAATTCAGCTGTAATATAAAAATATGACAGATTATTATTAAATACACAATGATAATGAAGAACCTAACTCATTTTCTCTCAATAACCTAAAAGGTCCTCACCGGGTTCAAACTGAACCCTTGATATTATACATTGATTAAGAGGTGTCTTATGATCATATTAAAGATTTACAGTATATGATTTATACATGATCAAATTATGATCATACAATAAATATGAGGTTGTTAGTTGCAAGTGACTAAACGTGATAAAACAAAGTTAAAATAAATGTGGAGGTGCCCAATTTAAATACAAATCCAAATCCAATTCCCTTTTCTGATTCCCTTTTCCGATTCCCGATCGTTGATCTGCAAAAGGATGAACACAAAGTTTCTTATGAAAACTTGATTGGCCATTTCTCTTTCGTAAAGAAAGATTTGTTTTATTGAGATTTTAGATAATTATTTCTTTTTTTATTCCTATACATGTATAGGATGGGCCAATTAATTGGTTTAGCAGTTTGATTTCGAGGGCTCCAATGGTAAGTAAAGTTTTTCATCAGTAGTATTCAACTCAATAATTTAATCCGACCAAAACCCTAGCCGCCGCCGCCATGGGTAATCGCTTCCATCTTTCCGATTGATCTGCTGGTATCACCATTCATTACATAACGATCTCCCTTCAATCCAAAGCTTTTTTAGTTTTAATTTGATCCTCATTTCTTAA
>BQNB010105570.1:0-23575 GCA_026074375.1 Tanacetum coccineum
AGATTGATCCAAGCTTTAAAATACAATATATTTTAAAAATCTTGAGTGACCTTGCTCCTGATACCAATTGTGGAAACTAGAAGGGGGGTTGAATAGTTTACACGTTTGTTTTGCGTTTTAAAAGTTTACTTTCAAAAATGTATAGATCCGAGTTATATGTTCAATCAAATCACAATATGAACAAGCAATAACTATCTAAATGAAAACTAAATAACAACAATAATAATGTAAAGAGATAAGGAGAGAAACAACCAAACCAAGACACAAAGATTTTATAGTGGTTCGGCTACGAAGCACCTCTTCGCCCTACTCCACTCCCCGAGTATTCGACTCGAGATTTCACTATGTCAACAAGCTCCCTTTAGGCGGAGAAAACCGTTTACACGTCGCTTACGTTATTTTCCGACACTAAGCTAAATGTCGAGTCCTAATCTTAGCTAGAACCAATCTACCACTTCACAAGATATACACACTCACAAGATCTACACTATCAGATCTACACAATATCCGAATCACACAAATACACAAGATAAATACAATAGAGTTTTGGTACTTAGAAGAAAAGAGGAGAGATCACTAATTAACACTTCGTTTCTTGACGAATACGAGTGTTCTTCTCTTGCACTTGAATGAGAGGGAATAGATGAGAAGAAGAGATTAGATCACTTGAAACAAGATCTAAGTATGTTAGTGATCAAGATATTTAGTGAGAGAAAGAAGGTTTAGAGAGAGAAAGAAAAGACTGAAAAATTTTGTGCAAAGAGGAATTATTTTCTGCTAGGAATGGAGCAGTATTTATAGGCAGGGAATCCCAACAGCTCTCTGGGGGCAGTCCCGGCGGTCCCTTATATATAAGGGGGCCGCCGCCTAGACTCCGCTCCCTTTTTTGTCTTTTTATGAGGAAGGTTGTATCTGGTGTAGAAGCTTTCGTTTTGGGGGGAAATTTTGAATTTCAAATTTTAAGTTTTTAATAAAACTTTTTATTATAATTAGAAAATATTTTGTAAAAGTATTTTAAAAAAATACTTTTGTAGAATTAAAAGTGAGGATTACGAGAAAAATATTTTCTTTATCACTAATCATGCTTAATTATTTCGTTTGTCCATACCTTAAGTGATCACTAATCTTAGAAATGAAATTTTACATTTAATAATTTGTAAACGTTTATTTTTATTGTAAACGTTTTTACATTTTGTTATTATCAAAACGTTGAGAAGTCGAAAAATATAAATAACGTTTTTAGGCATTATTTGTATTAACAGACTGGATGGCTGTTTTTTGAAATCCACTTACAGAGGTGAATTATTGACAGTTATGGGAAGAGATGCTAACAACCAGATGTTTCTAATGGCTTGGGCAGTGGTGAGCATTGAGAACTCTGAGAATTAGTTATGGTTTATTAGTAACTTGGGTAAAGACTTTAACCTTGCTATGGGATCATATTTGACAATCCTTTCAGATGGTCATAAGGTATGATTTAGCCTGTTATGTTATTGGTATGTGCTTAAATACACATACCATTTTCCATTAAAACCGGACTTAAATGACCAAAAACGTACCAAAAATACTTTGTATTTGTATGTTTTCACTTATATTGTACAGAAAACGGATATCCAACAAAAGGACGAAAAACGAAGCCAAAAACGACAAAACCGAGCACGGAATGAAAGAGAGTGAAAAGACAAAGTTAAAATCGAAGCCAAAGTCAACCCCGCAAAAGTCAACAGTCAAGTCAAAGCCGTCATTGAAGAAATATTAAATGGGCCCACCCATACCATCTAATGGGTCTGGTCAGCCCATTTAAATCTTACATGAAGACTTAAAGGCCCATAATAAGCCTTATATACTTTTAAAAGTCCACAAGCCTTTCTTTATATCAAACGGCCCAACACTTAACCTGTTAGCCCAATTCAACCTTTAACCCTTTAACCCTGTTAAAACTACTAAGGACGATCCTTGCAATAACAAAGTATACCATGAAGGGGTGATGTTGCAATTCTCCAAAGTTATGTTAGTCCCACAAAGGACTTCCCTTGTAAACCCTCAATACACTTTGAGGGGCCAAACCTGGCAAGCCCCCAAAGTTGTATCACTACACAAGGACCATACATGTAATACATATATACAAGATGGAGGGCCAAATTTGCCAACAAGCCAAACTCTTACCCTGACAACTCACAAAACAGAGTTTCCCGCTATTTTCCCCTGTTCACCATCCCCGTCCTTTTCACCCTCGATTACTGTTCACATCCCTCCAAAACCATCACACTCCCTCACCTCACACCCCACATGGGTGATTGCCACCTTGGCAATCCCCAATCACCTCATTGGGCATTACAAACGACAACAACATCAAGGGACAAGATCACTTTGCTTGGGGACAAAGGCAATTTAAGGGCCAAGATTGATTAAGGGCTTTCTTCTCACACAACAAGCACAAGAGGTCTTTACACTCAGTGAAGAAACACAAGTCTTGAAGACCTAGCTTTTAGCTTTTAGTATAAATAGGTCCATTTGTAGTTTTTAGCTGGGTGTCGAATTTTGTAAGAGTCAAAAGCTTGTAACATTATTTACACCAATTTTAATATATTGCAATTTAGTTTCACTGTCTTTTAATATTTGTCTTTTAAATACTTGCACTGTTGTTTTTTTTAATTAATGAGATTTTCACTTTTTGTCATTTAAGCTATTAGTTTATTTAAAAACTGTTTTACAAGCTTTGTATAAGCTTTTGAGACATCAAAAGCTTAAACAAACATTTATCTTAAATTATGTCCTAAAAAATCAAAAATCAAAAAAAAGGGGTCACCCCTTAAATACCTCAGCTTATTGGAAGAAAAGCTAGCCTTGGAAGAGCTTTTAAGACCTCACTAGCTTGTCTTTGACAAGCTAGAGCTTGTAGAATCTTATATTTGCCCTGTTTTGAGCAAGGGCTTGGTAAGTTTTCTTATTTTTCCATCATTTTTTTTTTGCTTTTGACTATAGCAGTGCTTATTTATGCTTTTTGTGCTTATTTATGTTTCTTTATGCTTATGTGTGCCTTTTATTGCTTAGTTGTTATTTAGTTTGAGCTTGTGCTAAACTGTCTTGCATAGCCTTTAAAACTGCTTATATTCATTTGCTTATTTCAGTGCTTATTCTTGTGTTTTGATTATTGCTTTTTGCTTATCTTTACTTACTTGTTATCTGTCTTTGAAAATATTTGCTTAAATCTTGTTCAATCTGTTTTAAAATTGGTTTTTACACCTTAAAGGGGTGTTTGGCATAAGGACCCAAAGTGGGTCAAAAGGGGTTTAAAATACCTTTGGGTCACTTGGCCACTTTTGGTCAGCTTATTTAAGTTGTTTATAAGCTGTTTTAAAAATTTTTTTAGACTTTGAGTTGATTTAAGCTTTTTCTAAATTGGGCTTCATAACTGTGTTATCAAAACAGTTGCAAAGCACCTCTTTGATTAGATTGATTAAACCAATTTTTGTGTGTATTTTTAGTGTTCTTTTAAGTGTTTGTTGAATGCAGTAGATGCTTGCTATTTATGATAACATATTGTTGTTTTTCGAAAAAAATTTTTTTCCCCTTCAAATCTGATAAGTGTTCTTCACAAGTTAAAACTGCCATTTTTCAATCTCAAATATCAGACCTTTAAAATGGTTTTTAGCTTATGAAAATTTGTGCACAATCTCACTTGTTGGTGTTTTTCATCTATTTTAACTTGTATTTCAAAATTGAGCTTAATTACTAGCTTATTTGAGGGCTGCAGTTAAGCCTTTGTTTTTATAAAACCCAAAAGTAGCATAGTCTTTGTTAACAGCCCTATTCTTCACAACACTCTTTTGTACTTATTTTGTTTTAATTTGAAATCATCTTTACATTTTTAGAAAGCCTCATTGTTGACCTTTTAAGACCCTACAAGCCTTACGCAGCCCCAAGGATCATCTTAAGGCCTTAAAATAAGCCCCAAAAAGTGGCCCTGTAAGGCCGGTTTGGTTTGCAAACTTTGCCCAGATTGCTTATTTTGAAATTTCCTTGATATTTACTTGTTTCCCATAGCTTATTTTGTTAGCTGTTTAGCTTATTAGTGTAGGATATTATATGCCTTGGCTTTAGTATGTATCTTCTTTAGCTATTGTGTTTAAATAGTAAATCAGTAAGCTTATGAAGGACTTAGTGTTAAAATATAATCTGTCCTTTTTGATTGCTTATAAGCTTATTGGTTATAATTAGGAGGCTTGCTTAATTTAGAGGTTTTTAACTGCTTATTAAGGTTTAGGGTTTTAAGAATTAGCTTATTTATTTGCTAATTGTGCTTAAAAAAATGAGAACAATTAGCTTAACTTAGGTCTAGTTAAAAAAAGTTAAAACTGCCACTGTCTAAGCTTTTTTTGCCAGCTTATTTATGAAATTCAAAAAAGTTCTTTTTTAAAGTGCATTCATTTTAAGTATTTAACAAAGTTTAAAAAAAGAAAAAAAATAATTTTATCAAAAAGGAAGAGGCCAAGGTCGAACCCTGGACCTCCCCCTTTCATACCAACGTCCCACACACCACTCTCCACTACCAACTGCCCTTGGGACTTTTCACGCATTAGCTTTGCACAATCAAATCTCTTATACTTTTTTTAGCCCATAAGCCCTTTTAGCTTTTTTACAGCTTATTAAGATAAGATGGCAAACCCTTTTATTTTTCTTAGGTTAAGCATTCTTCAAGCTATTTTCCAAAATTTATAAATAGAGATTATAATCTAAAATAGGTTACTATTTTTTATCATTAATATCTTTTAAATATCGTTTTTTAATCATAAAAAAAATTTAAAAAGTAAAAATATAAATCTTTTAAAAAAACAAATTATTTTATCATAACACTAGGAAAAATAGATTTACTTTCGTAGGGTCATTTTTGCAAAATTTCATTTTTTAAAGAACGGGTTTCGAACCCCGTTCTCGTTTTCTTCGTTTTTCAACTTTAAACGTTTTCGTTTTAGAATTTTCTCCCATTTTTATTTTAATTTAGTTATTTTAAATTAGAAAACCCAAAAAAATCACTTTAGGATTTAATTTTGATAAAGTTAGTTTTTTAAGTCGCATTTTCACGTTTCCGTCTACGTTTTAGGTTTAAATCATTCTAGCTTTCGTTTTTAGGTTTTCCTTAATTGTTATTTATTTTAAAAAGAAAATCCAAGTCCAAATCTATTTTTTCATTCAAGACCATCCAATATCAAACCGACTATCGACTTCCAATCACAAAATCCACTTCGTCGTTGGGACTACGACCCGGGAACATCATATACTACTCAGATTTTATTGATTTGCTTTCTTTGGAACTTTTCAAAGGGTACTTGAATCATTTTTGTGGGTTATTTAAGTAGTATATTATATTATTTATTATTTATATACCCCAAAGTTAGTAATCAGTTATATCCTTTCAGAATTGGTTATATTATTAAGCAATGTTTCTAACAACTGTTGAACAACAGGGTCTGATTGAGGCAGTTAAAGAATTACTAACACATGCTGAGCTTAGACTATGTGCAAGGCACATCTATGCAAATTTCAAAAAGAAATAAAATGGACTACACTACAAGTCTTTGTTCTGGGGTGTTGTAGCATCTACATTAGAGATATAGTTTAAGCATAAAATAGAACTGATAAAAAACATTGACCCACTCGCCTTTGATTAGTTAATGGAAAAGGACCCTAAGACATAGTGTAGAGCTTATTTTCAAATGGATAGGAGTTATGCTGCTTTTGAAAATGGTATAATCATAAACATAACCAAAGGCTAAAAATCTGCTAGAACTAACCCATTATAACAATGCCGAGAGAATTATAGAGTTTAGCTTAATGGCAAATACAATTTGCTATTGAACAAAAAGCTGTGAACCTTAAAATATTAATATGTCATTCCATTAGAAAGGAGCTAGAGAATCCGAAACAATACCAAAGGTATTGGCTGGTTTATCCTTGTGGACAACAATTATTTAAGGTTAGGAAAGCAGATGAGGGGTTTGGGGGTAAATTTGAATACAAAGACATGTACTTGTAAGAGGTGGAATTAGGCTTGGAAAACCTTGTAATTCATGTAGTGGCTGCATATTGATGCTAAATCAAGGATCCTGGAATTGGGGTTGTCCAGTGGAATAATCAAATAGATTGGGTTGATGCTTAAAGACATTTTATAAACCAGTAGGGAGGTAGTCTCACTATGGCTAAACTCAGACAATCCACCACCATTACCCTTCCAAGAAGAGGATTATGCCAGATAGGCCTTAGGAAGAATCGGATCAAAGCATCGTAACTAAAAGTTAATACAAGTGTCTGGGCTGTAAGATACATGACAATGTTCAAACTGTTAGGAGAAAGGGCATAACAGAGCAAGATGTTATAACCAAACAAGACCAAAACCACAACAAGAGAAAAGGAAACCTGGTAGGAAAAGTCAACAGGCTGCAAATCAGCTATTTAACCCACCAAATGCAGATCCAAGTGTAATCCAATTGCAATCCAGAGTTTTATGCAGTTCAATCTTATGAATCCAAGTGTAGCAAACCCCAAGTTCTGCAGATCCAAGTGTAACACCTATTTTTCGACAAGGTATTATTTTATGGTATGAATAATAGTAATTAATCCTTTAGAATGTATTATTAAGAAAAATGGTAAAGTTATAAATATTAAATAAGTAAGTGTAAAATAGTTAAAAGATATATGTTGAAACTAGGAAGAATGAGACATGAAGGACTAGAGTTGCCAATTAGGCAAACTTAAATTTATAAATATTAATTATAAGAAACACCTGGCAAAATTCTAGAATTATCAAAAGTACAGGTGTGGTGTGTGTGTGTGCTCTGTGTCGACTCAAACAAGAAAGGAAAAAGAGGAAGATTTGGAAATTGATCAAATTGATGAAATTGAACAAGAAGAAAAGAAGTATAAGCTACTAGGAACCCTTAATTTCTTTCCCAATAACAAGTAAGTGAAATCCTCAATTTGGAATTAGGGTTTATGTATTGATTTTAGGTATGATGGTTAAAAGTTGTTAATTAATGATCCTAGAATACTAATTATTTTTATTATGGTAATTTCCTCAATGAATCGAAGGAGACAGTATTATTCATGTAGTAGTTTAGTGGATAAATTGAGTAAGTATACATGACTAAACATTTAAATGATCATCATGGTGAATTTTATAAAGATATGATCAAATTTATTCAAGGAGTTTGTGAATGATTACTTGGCTCCAATGCTAGTAATAAAATGTTAGCATGGATAATTAAGCATGAGAAAGGTAAGTAAATTGTGAAATGTAAACCTTGATTGAGATTACTTCTAGATAATGACTAATCGAACATAATAATGATTTTTATGCATAAGTACATACTAAGCAATTTGGCTTACGTGTGAGTTCTAAAAGTTAGTAGTTCGAGTGTCCGTAGATAAAGTAAGGAGAGCAGAACTATTGTGGCATACAATGATAAGCATTATGATTTGGTAAGTAGAATACCCAACTATAGAATCAAGGAGTATTAAGTTGAAGTCCATCCAAGTGTCCCAATGGGGGTGGGTGTTTTTGGAAAAATTCTTGTATTTATATGTGGACAATTTTTCATTTTGGGACTAGAGAAGATAGATAACATCAAATAGTGTCATTGGGGTTCAATGTACTTAGGTCATATTTTGTTTGTCAAGTAAATGTTCGAAGAATAATGTAAGTAATCTATAAATCCGGATCAAAGGAATGTTTAGTAAAGGTTCATGATTTTGTAGTCTAATGAAAGTTAAGAAACGGAAACTTTGGCGAAGGATGTCGCCAAAGAAGTTAGTTGAATGTAGTTCATGAATTGGATTGAGTCTTAAGGATAGATGTCATATTGGCATTTTATATTTAAGTATTTCGCCCCTGTAAGAAGTTTACGCCGTAACCCAAAAGGTTACGCCGTAACATAAAAATGGGGTACATTCTGAGGTGCCATAAACTTATGTTTACGCCGCAATATAAAATGAGTTAAAAGTTTACGTCGTAACCACTCTTTATCTGGGTACGCCGGAAAACTCATTGCATGATTATGACAGTTATAATGAATAAAAATTTAAAAATGATCATTCCTACAAAAGACTATTGGTTTTATAATTTTGACTATTAAAGTTTATAAGGGTTATGGATATATAAATTTGAAAATAAAAAAATTTTAAAGTAACAATTGTGGTAAGTACTTCTTGGATGATATTATAAAAAGCTTTATATTTTTGAGTTTTATTTTTTAGTCAGATATATTATTCAAGTGGCTTTTCAAATCACCAAGTGCATTTTCAATCAGAGCTTCACTGGACTCTTAAATCTGATGGAACAACATGTATTATTTAGATCTGTATTGCATATCCAATTGAATCAAAACCAAAATTTTGCAGATCTAACTTGTATTTCATTTGGCAGAGAATGGATGTATGAGAAATTGCCGCACTTGCTGATATGAATGAAGCAGAAGAAAGAAAAGCTAGAAGAAAGGATGCTGAAAGGGTTCTTGAAGAGGCAAAAAAGAAAGGAGTTTATAGAAAGAGAGGAGCTAGTGGATTTAAGGGACCATATGAGAGGCTAAAGAATCAAATGAGGAAGAAAGAAGACCCTAATGGTCCTGGAAAACAACCAGAAACAACACTTGATGTATCAGACTGAAAAAGTCATCCTCTAAACAATGTCTTTTGTGGAACACTATGTAGTGGCCTTTAAATTATGTCTATTTGTCTTTCCAAGTAGTTTGTCTTCAAACAATGGGTACCATTAAACAATGTAGCAGCATGTGGCTGGACCCCAAATGTTATGTATCTTTTGTTAATGTTATGGTTGACTTGTCTATTTATGATTGTCTGTTTCAAGTTTTAACCCAATTGACTAGTCTGTTTTTACCCAATTGACTTGCAGTAATTAAGAACACAAACAATAACATAAAAGACCTTCATTACATTACATAAACTTAATTTACACCATTACATAACAAGCTTAAAAACAAAAAATACATCCCTAACACCATTACATCACTAACACCATTACATGCCTAACAAGCTTAAACACAGAAACTACATTCCCAAAAACCACCACAACCTTCAGTTGATTATGAAATACATAACAAACACCACCACAATAAACACAACAACTGCTTTCTTGTAGCAATCACCAGTCACTGTTCTCTCATTCAGTTCCAACTCCAAATCATGAATTCTTGACCTGCAGGTGTATTCTTGAACTTGCATTTCTCTCCTTACTTGTTGGAGTTGAGTATAAAGACTGCGCATCTCAGTTCTATAGTAACCATAACGGATCTCAGGACCAAGAAAGTAGTATAATCTGCATTGGTTGCCCGATTCCTAAATGTGACATAATAAAAAAAATAGAAGTAAAACAATGAAAATAACCAAAAGATCAATGCTTTTGCTTACACTATGGTTAGGGCAGCACGAAAATCGCCTAGTTGGGTTTGCAGTCGTTCGTGATGTTCTTTCAACAACGAGAAGCTCACAGAAGCAATGAGTGGGAATAGGTTAGATCCAATTTGATGTAAAAGATGATGAAGACATCTTTTAATTGATTTAGGAATTAAGGTTTGTATTTGGGGGAAAAAGTTAGGGTTAGAAAATGAGGGATAATGTGGGTATATAAAGAAGAGTGGGATGACATGTACTTTACAACGGTTCTATTTGTTTAGTTGGATGCCACGTAAGCGTTTAGGCTGTTAAACCGGTGGAAAAGTCAATATACGTACCATATTGACACGAAATGCAAAGTTTGGGTATGATATGAGTAATAAATTTAGTACACATACCATATGAGTACATTTTAGAAAGTACGCGGCTATTTTAAGTCAAAAACCCTTTATATTATGAACATTAAAGTAATTTTGTAAAAGTCGTAATTTATTTGGTAAATTTTGTTATGCCTTTATTGGTTAAAGTAAATAGTTTTCAAATCCACTTCATGTTACACATGTAGTTTTTCTATAGAAATGCCCTTTTTACATTAATTCGAGCCTCATTTAAATATACGACCGATGACATAATTGTCAAATAACATTTTCTCATCAATTTCTTTCATTTTTCTTACAACTCAATAATACTAATTAATTTTTAACAATCTTTCCTTTTCTTTCTCCACCAATTTCAATAATTCCCTTCACTTTCCTTCATATAAAAAGTCGAGAACATAGTGTTAGCATTTTTGTTAACAACTGGTTTCTGAAATGTTTTAGATGACAAAACGCAATGTTCAAACAAAATCATTCAAAATCATCTAAATTACTAACCATCTCCTAAAATTTCTCATACACAAATTCAATCCACTATTTTATTGATCATTTTAGCGAAAAATACGAGGATGTTTCTCACTAATGTCTTAGGGGTGGTGTTTGTTTTGGGAGATAACGGGGAATTCATGGCAAAAATTTACATTTTAAAAACGGAACGAAAAATATAAAGTTTAATAGGTTAAAAGTATGAAACTGTCAAAAATTACAAAACAGAAACTGATAAAAAACTACGTTGCACTGTAAAAATAAAGGTACAATACAAAATGAATCTTTTATATTTTTTGACACTATGCGGTAGGCCAGGTACCAATAGGGCTACCCAATTTCAAAATGTAAAAAACCTTAAAATGGATGATGAAATACAAAGACAACAGGTAGCCAGACATGAATGGAAGACCAACCCCCAAAACCCCAAAACCCCAAAAACCCCAAACAAGACAAAAGAAAGGACTAAAACCCTGACCTGCTATGCAAATTTGTACACTATGCAACAAAGATTGCACATTATAACCTTTGGCTCCATATACAAGTCCCCTGTTTCATTCAAACCCCTCAAATTGTTGATTTTGTAAAATAAATTGGGTTTTTGATTGTTCTTGAGATACTGCTACTTTAACTGTAAGAAAGAAAACCCTTTTCATTTTATTTGCAAAATTTGTTACTAAAGTTTATATTTATAGGCGAAATGATGGAACAAGGGTGTTTGGGACAACAAGATCTTGATCTTTCAAAGTTGATATTTTCGTGGTCTCTTGATGACAACTACAAGGTCTTTATTTTCACCATTTTTTTTTTTTTGTAAATTTTGCTTGTTTGTTGTTTGTATCTATGTATATATTTTTTTGGGTAACCATGGTTTATGACTTATTTTGGCCGACTAATCCAAGTGGTTTGAACTGACCACTACATAGACTCAAACCGGGTAAAACAATCCTTTTTCAGGAGGTTGGCTCGGCCTTTTTTTGCCACTAGGCCACCCGAGTGGTTTGTTTTTTGTATATTTTATGCACAATGTAAATAACTTGGGGGTTATTTTAGTTTTATACTTTTTTAGAACTGGTTCATGTTTTTAAGTTGTTTTATGGTCTTAATATGTTAAGTGTAAATCCTTGGTTTTTTATAAAAACAAAGTGATGATACAGTTTTGTGCTTAAATGAAACCAGATGCATTTTAAAATTCTGAGTTTGTTTGTATGAGCACTAAACAACTATATTTATACAGTGTTACTATTATTTAGAGTTTAGAGGGTGTTTGGGATATCTTGTTTTTTTAAACTTAACTGCTTATTTTCTAAGCAGATAAGCAGTTTCTGCTAAATAAGCTAATCCAAACACTAATTCATGAACTTCTTTTTTTCTATTTTAAGTTGTATTAAAAGCATAAGCAATAAAATAAGCAATCCCAAACACCCTATTAATGTTTATATAGTGGGTGTTTGGTATGTTGCACTTGAATCGCTATGGGTATGGGTTGGATTAAAGGACACTGTTTGGGAATGGGTATATGTTGAGTTAGTATCATTGTTTGTTTTAAGGTTGTTCATGTTATTAATATGTAAATGGTAAACAGTTGTTTTTTATAGAAAACATGTGATACAGTTTTGTGCTTGAAATCAACCCATATTATATTTTAAGATTCCAGCTTTGTGCATTATTGTGAGCACCAAACTACTATCTTCATATTTTGTTATTCTTATGTAGTTAAAAAGCGCATTTGGCATTCCTTATTTTTATGCCAAACTGCTTATTTTTTAAGCAGATAAGCAGTTTCGATTATATAAGCAATTATAAACACTTAAACCCATACCGCTTATTATGAACCTGTATCAAAAGCATAAGCAGAATAATAAGCAATCCAAGGCACCCTATAAATGCTTATTTGATTTTTTTGAGTCAAGCATGACCCGTTTGACTTAGAAGTCAACGTTCATGGAGTATGCGCAATTTTTATGCTACTCTTGTTGATCGAGTTATGTTATTGTGGTTGGCTGTCTGCTCTATGCTCTTTTTGCTGAATGCTATGTGATAGCATCTCTGTGTTCAGGGTAACTTAATTGTTTATTTATGCTACTTGATGAAACTATAGCTAATGCATGCATGATCGAGTTCTGGTGGTTGTTTGTGGTACCTTGACTTGTAACATGTATTTTGTTATGTTACTATAGTGTGTTTAACTGGTTACTTCATACTCTCTTTGTTTGTACAAAGTTTCTTGTTGAATGTTTCGTGTTAGCATCTCTGCATACAAAGTATGCGTATGTGGCCATTGTTGTCTATACATAAGCTTCTTAAAGCCAGAAAAGAAGCCAGACTTTTTAACTTAAGTGTATGGCTTATGCAAGACTTGTAAATTGAGCAGCTTCAAAGCTGTTTGATTGTCACTTTAACTGTGTTTATTGTCTTACAATTTGCTGTAATCTGGTGTTTGTAAATCAAGCTAATAGTTTAAGCCTCCTTACACTTTTCTTAGCTGATGAAGTACTTGGCTTAGTTGACGTTTGGAAGGTTATTGTCCTTACAAATAATTGTTTATTCTCGATAACACAGATGGTTTTCATGTGTTGTCTGCTAGAGTATGAACATAGTTGTGTATGTGCGAACATGTGTATTTAACCTTTGACAGATGCTATTCTAGCTTAGGAGATCCATTTATATGTCAGACTTACTTGCATTTAATGGCACAATCAAGATGACTATCTTTTTGACATAGGGTTAGTCTTGTGGGCTGTCGATTATGCGCAAAAAGGTAGTTGAGGGGTTTGGACAGGAAGGTTCATACTTATATAAGTGGTTATCTTTTTATGTACATGCTAAAGTTTCAAGTGTTTTGCAAAAACTGATTATCTGCTAACACTGAAAGTGTGGTACTTACTTATCTCTAAGCCGATAATTACTTTGAATAAAGAAATCCCAAACAACCCTATTTGTGCTGAAAATTATAAAAATAACATGAACATTGTTTGAATACTGTTGTATAAAACCGTTTGGGTTTGGTGTTTTAAAAAATATATCCATTACTTGAATCTTTCTGATGATTTGATGCATCATTTGCAGGTGGAAAAAGAGCTTGAACCACTTGATGATCTGATTAACAGGAATAGTGCACTTTATAAAAATGCAAAATGGAAGCTATTTAAGTATTATTATTTTTATGTAAGCAAGATATGTTATTATGTAACATGTTCTTCATATTTCTTGTACTTTTTGCCACAGATTCTCTTCAGTGATGACTTCAGAAGATCATTTGGGAAGCTTACTAGTGAGCGCGTGAAGAAATCGGTCTTAAATCTTTTATTGAGACTTTCTAATGGCTGGTGTCCCGAGAGAAGCGTAGGCTTGCCTCATGAGAATTCCGCACAAAGTTTGAAACAGTTTAACGTTGAAGGGTTGTATATTATAAGCACAATTGACATCATCAAGGATATCAATTATGTACAAGTTATCAAGGTTTGGGATGTATTACCCTTTGAAGAGATTCCAAAATTGACAAAACGACTTGAGAACATATTTTCTGCATACACAGAAGATTATATTAGTCGTTGCACAGAAAAACTATTCGAAGGGTATATGATCATTTTCCATCTACTTTTTTGAAATAGCAATCGATGATTTTTAAATGCTTATTCCAATTTATTTACATTTCTGTTTTATTTTAATGTTATTCAGGCATTTGGCAGTTCCTAGGTGTTGGGAGGCATCTCAAGAAATTATCCGCTATCGTCATTTGGTCAATGATGAAGGTGATAAGGAAGTGAGTCTGGATTCTGGTGGTGGTAGTAATTATGTTGAAAACTCAAAAGTGAGTGAAAGCTTATTGCTGATGAAGTTCTACTCGTTTTCGAATGAAGTGGTGTGTCATTTGCTATCTGATAATGAAGTTGAATTACCCATGCAATTGACTGATGAACAGATGGACGTATTACTGTTTAGAAAAAGTTCATTTATAACTGGGCGGTCAGGAACTGGAAAAACCCCTATTTTGACAACAAAGTTGTTCCAAAACGAAAAACGCTTTTGCAATGGCTCTGAAGGATCCTTTGAAGGAGAAAACACCCAATTTAGAGATGCTGAGATTGTTAACGATCCTGTACATTGCAACCCGAGTGTTCTTCGCCAGCTTTTTGTGACATTTAGCCCGAGACTGTGTTATGCTGTTAAACAACATCTTTCCGACTTGACAAGGTGTGTAAATACTTTTCTTTTTTCTAATTGATTTTGCTATGAATGTATCTTCTGACTTCAAGAATTAACTTATTTGACAGTATCTCAAGTAACGGGAATTCATTAGCAGAGATCGGTCTTGATGCTGATAATGTTACATCAGAGTTCAGTGATATCCCAGACACATTTATTGACATCCCCAAGAATATATATCCTCTTGTTATAACATTTCATAAGTTTCTAATGATGTTGGATGGCACATTAGGGAACTCGTTCTTTGAAAGATTCCTTGAGGCAAGAGAAAGTTCTCATGGTAACCATATAAATTCAAGATCTGTTGCATTGCAAACTTTTATAAGATCAAGGGAGGTTACCTTTGATAGGTTTTGTTCGCTTTACTGGTCACACTTCAATTTGAATCTAACCAAAAAGCTTGATCCCTCAAGAGTGTTCACCGAAATTATATCTCATATAAAAGGAAGCAGTGAAGGAAAATTAAGCTATGAGGGTTATTCTTTGTTGGCCGATAGTCGTTCTTCCACTTTAAGTAAAGAGAAAAGAGAGATTGTTTACACCCTCTTTGAAACCTATGAAAAGATGAAAAGTGAAAATGGGGACTTCGATTTGGGAGATTTTGTGAATGACATTCATCACAGGCTTAAAACTGGGATCTATGAAGGTGACCAAATGGATTTTGTTTATATCGATGAGGTGCAAGATCTTAGTATGAGGCAGATTTCTCTTTTTAAATATATTTGCCATAATGTTGAAGAAGGCTTTATTTTTGCGGGTGACACAGCGCAGACCATTGCAAGAGGGATTGATTTCAGGTTTCAAGATATACGATCTCTGTTCTATAAAGAATTCTTAAGCACTGCAATATCTAGGAAACAAGGAAAAGGTCTTGTATCCGAGATCAAACAGTTAAAACAGAATTTCAGAACGCATGCTGGTGTGCTTGATTTAGCTCAGAGTGTAATTGACATTTTATACTGTTACTTTGTTCACTCAATTGACAATTTAGAGCCTGAAATTAGTCTTATTTCTGGGGAAGCTCCTGTTTTATTGGAGTCGTGTAATGATGAAAATGCAATTGTGACAATCTTTGGTGGGCGTAGAAGTGGTGGCGAAAATGTAGGGTTTGGTGCTGAACAAGTTATATTGGTACGTGACGATCATGTGAAAAGTGAAGTTTTTGGATATATTGGAAGACAAGCTCTTGTTCTCACTATATCGGAATGTAAGGGTCTTGAGTTTCAGGTTAGTTTCTTATCCTTAACGAAGATATCATTTTTATTGATCTAGAATTGTCAATTATGTTTTTATAATGTTTGATTGCCATGATTATTTAGGATGTATTGCTATACAACTTTTTTGGGACTTCCCCTTTGAAAGACCAGTGGAGAGTCATATAGGGATACATGAGAAAACATATTTGGCTCGACGAGGAACTTCCTCAGTCTTTCCCGACATTCAATGAAGCAAGACATAGTCTTTTGTGTTCTGAATTGAAACAGTTGTATGTGGCCATAACTCGAACAAGGCAAAGGCTATGGATTTGTGAGAACAAAGAGGAGCTCTCCAAGCCAATGTTTGACTACTGGAAAAGGAGGGGACTCGTTCAAGAACGGAAGCTGGATGACTCAGTGGCACAGGCTATGCGAGTCGCAAGCAGCCCTCAGGAGTGGCGGGAACGTGGGAAAAAGGCTAGTTTCTTTCCCTATTTCTGCTTTAGTTATCCTATGTTTGTTCTTTATTTTGTATCTTATTTGTCATGCTTTCATATTTGTGATTTTGTTCCTCTTGCGGATATTAAGATAAGATATGCTTTCATATTGAATTCAAGCATAACTTTTCCCTTTTGTGACCTGATCATTTGACTGGAGATATGCTTAATACATTATTCACATGTCACAAAAGAGGATAAAATAAATGCTAGTTTAAAGCATAGAAAAAGTTTTGGATAATAATGCGTTCAAAGACGACTTATCTTGAATGATAAATAGGAATCCACATGAAAATAACAACCTTGGTCACAGACTTGCTTTGTTTGTTTAGAGTAGCTACTAAAACTTAAGGGCGTACACTGCAAAGTTACTGTTGATAAGACCAGCAAGTTTTCATAGTTAGTTCTTTATCTAAATAGTTAAATTATTTGGTCTGCGGACATATAGAATCAACTTTTCCAAGCTCAATGATATACTTATAGTTCCCTTTTTGGCATACAACAAAATCTGCACATATATATGGGCTCTACAAGTTTTTAATCCTTAGGCTTGTGAATCAGACAGTGACACATGTGTGTCCAGCCAGTCTAAACCGTGACAAACTCTATGTGTCTGTTCAAGTGGCCACTTTTCCCGTCAGTAGTTGCCGACCAAGGTGAGTTTGCTAATAAGATGAGAAAAGATCAAGGTACCTGTCGTGCTAAACCGTAAAGGTTTTCGTTGTTTCATATGATAATCATAAACCCAAAAGAGCATCATAGGGCAGTCATAGACCTGAAAGAAACAAAACTTTATATGGATTCATATCAATTTCTTCACATGACACAGGCAACTATGCTTGAACTTCACCAACGGGCATTTGGTCCAATGGTATGGAGGTTTTACCCTCCTAGGCAAGGTCTCATGTTCGAGTCTTGTCTAGGGAGATAGGGGTTTCCTCCCGCGTGTGTAAAGGGAAGGGTGCCATTGCCTTCTGGGCTGGACCCAACCTGGTTGTGTGGGCTCGCTACGCCTTCTGGGCTAGGGGCCATGTAGCCACAAATTGCCGTTCCAAAAAAAACTATGCTTGAACTTCCTCCATTCCAAGACCAACTTTTGACCTGACACATACAACTCATGTTCAAATATATAAAATCTCTTCAAATAGGACAGATTGGTTATTCATTTACTAATTTATTGATAGTACATGATATACGAGATATGTGCCACTGATTTCCTACTTAGTTCTATCTAAATATTTGAGTATCTTATTTGATATGCTTTCATGATGTTTATGGTTTTCAGCTTTTCTATGAGAATAGTTTTGTAATGGCAAGATTGTGTTTTGAAAGAGCTGGAGACACAATGTGGGAGAAGTTGGCAAAGGCTTGTGGTCTAAGAGCATCCGCTGATCAAGTACGGGGAACACATCCTGAATCTTATTTCGGTTATCTTAGAGAAGCAGCTGAACTGTTCGCGTCTATTGAGAAATTTGAGTCCGCTGCATCATCTTATTGTGATTTGGGGGAGTATGAAAAAGCTGGTAACTTCTTTATCTAGTCATAATAAATTTCTAAAGAAATAGCAACTACGTGTTAGCAGGTTGGGGCGGGCCTGTTTCAATCCAAGCGCATTAAGAAACATTATTCATTTTGAACTTGTTTGTTTCTGCAGGAAAAATCTATATGCATAAGTGTGGAAAGTTTGACGCAGCAGCGGAGTGTTTCACTCTAGCAGGGTGTTATAGTGAAGCCGCAGAAGCCTATGCCAAAGGAGATCAGTTCACCAGCTGTCTGTCAGTTTGCAAAAGAGGGAAACTTTTTGATATAGGCATGCGATATATACAAAACTGGGAACAACGTGCTAATGTTAAAAGTAAAGAATTAGAAGTTAAACAGGATTTTTTGGAGAGTTGTGCTCTTTATTACCATGAACATAAAGATTCTGAATCCATGATGAAATTTGTCAAAGCATTTTCTTCTATGGAATCTAAGCGTATTTTCTTGAGGTCGTTGGGGTGCCTTGATGAACTTTTGTTGTTGGAAGAAAAATCGGGTCATTTTCTTGAAGCTGCTGAGTTGGCGAGGTCGTGGGGTGATCTTTTAGAAGAGGCTAATCTTTTGGAGAAGGTTGGACATTTCAAGGAGGCTTGTCTTTTATTACTTTGGTATGTGTATTTTAACTCGTTATGGGGAAACGGAAACAGAGGCTGGCCACCGAAACAGTTTGCTCAAAAGGAAAAACTCTGTAATAAAGTAAAGTTGCTTGCAAAAATGGACTCAGACGTTATGTATGATTTTATTTGTAGTGAACTTAAAACACCTTCTGATCAGCACAACAGCTTGCCTGAGCTGAAGAAAGATTTGTATGTTTCTCAGAAAAATAGCAGTCTAAGGGGAGAAATCTTGTTGATTAGGAAAATCTTAGATAAGCATCTTCACATGAATTGCTCAGAGTATGATTGGGAGGATAATTTACCGGTGGATATATATAAGCACTGTGAAGACCAAATGTCTCAGAATCAAGTTACTGTTAGAACTCTTGTTTTTTATTGGAATCTGTGGAAGAAGCATATCATTGATATCTTCAGAAGTATTGAAACTCCCGTAAATGAAGATCTCTTAAAACCCTCAGGGCATGCTGATTTTTGTTTATATTATTTTGGGGTGAGGAAACTGTCTCTAGAGGGAAACACGGTGTACTTATCACTCAACAAAGGATGCTGATTGGATAAGAAACACTGATAACAAGGGTCTTCATAAGGACCGGAAGCGTACAACTTTTGATGGCAGGGAGTTGGTGTTTGCTATTCAGTCTTATTGGCAGTCCGAGTTACTATCTGTGGGTATAAAGGTACTTCAAACTCTTGACACCCTTCGTAAGTCAAAGTCAAATGGTTCTGTGTTTCACCAAAGCACATCTCTCCTGCACATTTTTGAGGTCTCCAAGTTTCTTTTAGACTTTTATCATAACCTCACAAATCCTTATAAAAAGAGGTTGCAGTATTTCCTTGGAACTTCATTAAGTTACATTGATATTGTATTTCCATTAGACTGGCGGAAATCAGTCGACGAGAACTTGGTTTCCCTAAAGGAGACTGATCTTTCGGTGAACTTACTTGAGGAGATTTTTCTTCAAGCTGTTGAAACACTTATTGAGGAGATTATACTTCCACAGCTGTAGAAAATCAAAGCTCTCGAGAGGGCGATTAAAATATGTCTATGTTCAAGAGTATCAGTACCAGTTTACGAGAATCTTATTAATAAGCTAAAAATTAAACCCCAATTCAAATCATTTGTTGAGAAATTTAGGGATGGTGGGTTGAAAGATGTTTTAGTGGCTCCAGCACTTCAACGTGCTTTAGAAGATAACTTTAGAGTCGCCTCCGGTTTCCTATCACCTCACAGTTTCGGGTGTCTATTGGACCGTCTTCTTTTAATGCAAACTTTCACTTCAGAAAATTCTTACACAACAAGATCTTTTGTTGGATCATTTACACATATTCAATCTGCTTCACTTTTATCTATTGGCCCATTTTTTTCAAATCTAAGCGTTCTTGCTGAAAGAATCCACGATATTCTCTCTTGTAGTGAAATTAGTATGGTATGGATTCAATAAATAATATTTGATGTACTCTTATTATACCTACTGTTATAGTAAAGTCGTTATGATGCTTTCGGTTGATATTCTGAAACGTGCACCAAACTATTCCTTCCTCAGCTACTAACCTATCTGCTGGTTTAGAACCCCAAATATTGACTTATCTCTTCTGTCTGGTTTAGACAATATTGCTTATTTTCTTCCAAAGAAGTTTGTGAGTGGTCTTCTAAGGAAAAGGATAAATCAACAATTGAACTTGGATCCAGAAGTTGTTGCAGAAGCGTTTTTAAGCATAGATGATCCCCTCCTGATTGTTAGATCAAGAAATGTGAGTCCTAAAATCAATGCTCCTTGTGCTATATTTGTTGACCTTGAGAAATCTAAAGAGGAGATAATGAGCGTTTTGTTTCCAAGGAAGAACACACATAATGTCCACTCGTCATCAGATAATGTTACTGCTGGGACAATTCCTGAGTTATTGTCTTCAGATACATTGCAACATACTAACATTATGAATCGTGTGGAACTGCAAATGAATTGGAAACTTTTAGAAGAAATATCTAAGGTTATTAATGGGAAGAAGGGAGTGGCACTGAACAAGTTACCTGCTGCAACTATGATTAAGGTAATATATATCATTGTGTTCGTAACAAATGATTTCTGTTAATGATATCATCATTACTGTAAGTTTGTTGCCTTATCATGTATCTGTTTCTTGCCAGAATGAACTTGATATAAATAGGGGCACAGTACTTAGTGCCTTTGCGGCTCAAACTTCTTGGTCTCGCGAAGATGCAACAGCTATACGTGGTGCAAATGATGGTCTGAAGTTGCTTTCTTTTATGTTTGACACAAGGTTAGACTTGCACTATTGTAAATTTTGAAGTGGTTTTTAAACTTCAAACCAATATTAACTGGAATTTATATTAAGATTTTTTTTCGTTTTGGATTTTTTTTCAGTCGACCAGATTTAAAGCATTCAACTGAATTGAACGGTGCGAGTCGTATTGTCAAGGGGCTACAAAGTGATAGGCCAAAGCTAGATAATTTCTTGAACCGTTCTGCCATGAGCCAGGCATTAAAGGTTAAACAAACACGTGATTCAGTGGTGTTAGAAAATCAAAGTGAATGTGATAACACTCAGGATGGTAACAACAAGAAAGGGAAGGGAAACAAGGGAAAGAAGAGTAAAACGAGCAAAGGTAAAAAGAAATGACACTGTTAAAAAAAGAGGGATATCGTCTGGTTTCCTTTTTTTTGTATTCCAGAAAATTATGAACTTTGAGTCCATGATTAGTACTTTATGACACATGATATGTTATTTTGTGGGTTTGAAAATTATGGTGATGCATGTAAGGGTTCCTGTAGGTCTTTTGAGAACAGTTATGATCAATTAAGACAACTTGCTAACTAATGGGTTCACTGAATCAAAGTGCAATCTTGTTGAATAAGGAAGCTTAACATTATAATCGTGTGTCCTGATATTAACCCGTGTTTTTCACATCGTTTAAGAACATATTGAAACGGAATGGCAAAAAAGACAACAGAAATAGAGAAAAACCAATGTGTCTACCAAGAAACACCTTGAGTCCAAATAAACGACAAGTACACCATACACCATACTTCATTAAATAACTCGTCATAAGATACATTCGAACCCAAATTCTTATGAGAGGTATATCCCTGCTTGGTGCAAACAACCGTGATGTGGTCACGTCACCTTTTGAAAAAAGGGAAAATTGTTTGAAAATAATAGAGCTTATGAGACTAACAAAGCAGAAGCTAATGTCAGCACAGCCAAAGCTCAACACAAAGTCAACAATATAAAGTCAACTGCCAAAGCTACTCAACCAAACAAGCTACAACTTTACTTGAAGATTCAAAGGAACTGCAGTAGAATGTGATGTTTAAGTTATTAGCTAGTGTTATGAATGTGATTATAACTCCTAAGGATCGTTTGGTATTAAAGTATTAGAATCCAATTTGAGTTAGAAATTCTATGTATTAGAATCCAATTTGAATTAGAAGTCTGATAAGTCAAAGAGAACTTAGTTTTCTCTTTTGAACTCACAATCGTCATAGTATCGATTTGATTTGGCTTCCTACCCTCCACCTCTATAAAAGAGGGAGGGTGAAGGGTCATTTGTACTTATGATATAGAATTTGTACCTTAGAATTTGATATGTACCTTTTGAAATTTTGTTAGTACTAACACAGAAAAGCTTCCGCAAATTAGTCGTTTGTTCGATTTTGTTTTCCTCTTGTTCTTCGTCTTTGATTATCGTTTGTTAATTCTCCAACAAGTGGTATCAGAGCTAGGTTGAAGATGATGAAGAAGAAGAAGAAGAAGAAAAAGGTTCATTTAGAGTTTGTTTGGATTGAAGTTTGATTGGTTTTGTTTAGAAGAATCGATTGCGTGATTTGATTTGTGTTCGTCAATTCATCTTTAGGATTTGAATTCGTTTGCAGAATTTGAATTTGAAAGGTTTGTTTGGCTTCGTATTTACATTTTTATTTATTTGAATTGAATTTGGAATCATCGGTTACGGTGGAGCCACTAAATGTTTTGGCTCGTTTGTTTGCTCTTTGAATTTGGTATTTGAATTTGGACCGTAATTCTTATTGTATAAGTGGGTCGTTAGAATTATTATTCATATCATATTTAGGCCATTTGAATTATTGCTCATTCGTCAAGTTATTTATTAACTTGAATTTGTTTGATACGGATAATAAGTTTGAAGTTGCCCGTAATACTTATCAAATAAGTGGGTCATTGGAATTTGAATTTGGTATTTGAAATTTGAAGATCGATTTTGGAGTTTGAAGACTTGGTAATAATCGGGTCGTTTGGAATTTGTTCGATCGTTGGAAATTTGTTAGTTTGGAAAGTTTGGGATCTTCGTTCGTCGGGCGTTTGAAGTTATTTGCTCGAATTTGATTGTCTTTGGAGAATATCGTTTGGCCGATTTGTTTGTTTGGTTGACCGTTTTGAATTTGTCGGTTGACGTTTGATTGTTCGTTCTGAAGACATCGCGTTTTGTTTTGGATCGTTTTCGGATTCGATCGTTTGTTTGAATTTGGCTAGTATCTCTAGCGTTTGAAAGTTTGAATTTGATTTGAAACATATGGTATTCCTTAGGAGTTTCAATCACGGTGAAGATTGTTATGAATGTGATTATAACTCCTAAGTGTCGCTTGGTATTAAAGTATTAGAATCCAATTTGAGTTAGAAGTCCTATGTATGAGAATCCAATTTGAATTAGAAGTCTGATAAGTCAAAGAGAACTTGGTTTTCTCTTTTGTATTTATAGCTGTCATAGTATCCAAATTGGATTTGACTTCCTCCCCCATCTCTATATAAGGAGGTTAGGGGGGAAGGGACTTTGCACCTTTGAACTTTGATATGTAACCTTTGAATTTGATTGTGTATTTGGTTTGGTAATTTGAATAAAGCTTCTGCTTCGTTTGTTTGATTTTGTTTTGCTTTTGTTCTTCGTCTTTGATTATCGTTTGTTGATTCTCCAACATAATTCCGTCAATAGATTTTTTGGTTGGTCCCCAAACGTGTGTAAAAATAAGCTCCAATGGTTTTGTACTAACAAGAGAATTAAAATGAAATGGTAACTTGTGACTTTTATTGATAGAACATGAGTCACAACGAAAATCAGAAATTGAATGAACATTAAAACCATTTTGCTTGAGAACTAAACTAAGAACTTTATTAGAAGGATGACCTAGTTGCGCAATAAACATCACCGATGTTCTCCCCCCATAGTAGAGGCGCCCCCGTGCGATGATCCTTCACAAGAAAATGAGAAGAAA